>SNQJ01S0051767.1:30022-49499 GCA_010110895.2 Picea sitchensis
TTTTGTCACATTGATGTTGTCTACAAAAGGTGGATTAGAGTCATCAAATAAAATATGAAAGTGGTTGTCATCCCATAAATGAATACTATCCATATACCAATCATCACAATCGGCCTCAAAATCAGACCAAGCATATATTTCTTGATTATATTCATCCCTCATGTCCTCCATAAGAAATATATGTTGCATGTTATCCAATGAATCTCGAATACTACGGAAACTATCATTGAGTCCATTTGCAAGGTGGACTAGGTCCACTATATCAATAAAGGCCCACTATGGTAGTTGGATGTAATAAATGTGAGAAGGCTCTCTAGAAGGTTCTTAGAAGATAGGGAGAGCTATATAAAGAAGTGTAGGCAATGTAATGAAATATAGTGAAGAATATTGTGATTGTACAAGCAAGGATTTCTTGAGGAGTTTAATCCTTCCATAAGGATTAATATATGGTGTTACCCTACCTCAAGGGTTTTCTCTATTTCTTGTGTTCATGTTATGGTGAATGGTTTATGGTTTATTCTTGGTATTTATTCATCCCTCATGTCCCCTCCATAAGAAATATATGTTGCATGTTATCCAATGAATCTCGAATACTACGGAAACTATCATTGAGTCCATTTGTAAGGTGGACTAGGTCCACTATATCAATAAAGGCCCACTATGGTAGTTGGATGTAATAAATGTGAGAAGGCTCTCTAGAAGGTTCTTAGAAGGATAGGAGAGCTATATAAAGAAGTGTGGGAAATGTAATGAAACATAGTGATGAATATTGCAATTGTAATAAGAAAGTGATTTTGAGGAGTTTAATCCTCCATAAGATTAATATATGGTGGCTACTCCTACCTCAAGGGTTTTCTATTTCTTGTGTTCATGTTATGGTGAATTGGTTGGTTTATTCTGTAATACTGAAGTATATTTTTTAGATCTGGTATAGGTACTTAATACATCATCCCCTCTTCCCTCATATAGATTATGCATTCAAATGTTCTAAACGATACAATTTGATTGTCGGGCCTTGCGTCTCCTCGAGAACCCTTGTCAACCTATTTTGGATCCTCCCGTTGATGGATTCACAAAATCTCCAATTTTAGTTGTTGTTTTGGCTTGCTCATTCAACTCACGCTTCTTGTTCTCAGGATATGCCATATTCACTAAAAAATTTCATGATTTACAATTCCACCGCGGACTCCTTAGTCATTTTTCTCTTTTCTTCTTCCCATGTATTATCTCTTTGTGGTTATATACTTAGTCTATTTTCTATGATCGTGGGTTCCAACATTGGTGGGCTGACATATCTTCGTCTCCATCTATTTCCTCACATGACGAATCCAACCAACCGATGTTCCTTTCCATACTTAGCCAATTTTATGGTTGCAGTTGTCGAGTTGGCGCTTTCGAACTCTGTTGCTTCTTGTTCCATGCTATACATCGTGCACTCAAAACTTTCGTGATCTAAAATTCCACCGTGGACTCCTTGAACTCGCAAGCTTCACTCTACCATGACTCACAAATGTTTCAAAGTATCTGTCACTGCCTTCCATCCCCACTAACTTCTTGTCCTTCTTAATATACATTAGTTATTCTCTTACTAGTGATATACAAATTTCCCTCTGGATTGTTCTATCATACCCTCTTCGGTGTTACGCGTATTACACTCAAAAAATTTCGAGACATACAATTTGACCCTCGTTCCCTCACCTCCAATGGTTGTACCTTGTAACCCTATTTTGAAGCTTCTTTTTCCCGTACCCGTGACCTCTGTACTTTCTTAGTATGCAATTAGAAAACTTTCATGGTAACAACTGACGATGCAAGAACCCTCAACATTGTCATTAATGAGAAAAACGCTTGAGGATATCTCCCATTATTACTCATTAAACCAAGTTCTGCGGAGAGTTATAGTGTCCCTTCTGATTGTTCATCTCAAACACGCATCGTCGTGTTGGCCCGCTCAAGAAATCTACAATGCTTAATCGCTCATTGTCGTATCCGCCATGTTCTCATTTCTATGTATGCAATTACTAGTGTTTAATGTTAACAATGCATGATGCAAAAACCATCCAAATTGTCATTAATGAACGAAAGTCTTGAGGAGATCTCCCATTCACACGCATTGGACCAAGATTTGCGCAGGGTTATGTTATCCCTTCCAACTTTTCATTTCATTCATCGTCTGGAGAAAACAAACGTTCTTGTAGACTTATGGCAGCACGTCGACAACATTTTTGTGGAGATACAGTAAATATATTCGGACATCAGGACTAGAACTTCCAGTGGTCCAGGGCATACTTTTAGTATTCATCCCATTCCGCCCAGAACGAAGTGATTTGGACCTCTGGAATCGCTCGTGCAGGCTACATCCCTGAGATTTTTCACTGTAAGAAGGTGGTCTCTTGGTGTGCCGAAAAATATATTCCAAGCCAAATAATTATTCCATTGCATGACCATTCTCCTATTTCTTTGTCACCTCGGGTCTTCCATAAGATGTTAAAATTGTTGGAGCCAACATTAACGTTCAGAGGACAAGACTACACGAAGTTCCTAGAAAAACATGATAATGGGTTGGACATATTAGCCAAGTTCCTCGAAGACCCGACAACAGTTCCTGAAGATATCACAAAGTTGCAGGTAAGTTCCTTTAGAAATCCATTCTGGGAAATTGCTTGGTTGTTTACAAGACTAACAAGACAGGCATCCACGCCAAGCATTTCCCATATAGTTATTTATATTTTGTACTTCACAGTCAAGGAACAATTCATTTTCGATTGGGGGAAGCTAATTTCCATTGATATCTATTCCCAGTTGTCACGATTGAAAGAATCGAATAAATTTTATGTGTCATCCTACTTGATTTTCGCAATAGTGCATTATTGTCTGTTTCCAAAACTTTCTCTTTCCAATAAAATAAATTGTGGATTCGACCCAGTAACATTCTGGTGTCATGCCCTGTGGAGGCACAAGGCCTCCCATTATTTTTATGAAGTTTTTAATGGTTGTCTTAGTTTTCAAAGATTTATTGTTAGGGAAGGATGCTCCGTGAATTTCTAGCGAGGAAACCAAGTTTTTGAACAATAAGGGCACACTTGAACAAAAGGAAAATAACAGTGTACTCATGGTCTTTGGCTCTAAGGAAAATCTTTCTTTCCTTCCATGCCACATCACGGACAAGATGTTTGTTGCAGAAATAGCAAGGAAATACAACCACTGGTTGCATTTTTTCCATGACAAGAAAAAAAAACAGTTCATTCCTCTGCCCTAGAAAGTCGGAGACTTCGTGTGCATAAACGTCAACAAGATTGACGAATTTGTCGGCCATTTCAAGAAATTGAACCTAACGTATGTTGAAAGGATAAAAGGGTTCGACCCTAATGGGATTTTTTTAGAACATTTACTGGCAGTTGGCTTTAACATCTCTTTTATCCATAGACACTTGATCGAAGATAGGGACAATGACGACAACAATCCTGCTTATGGTGATTGCGACGCAGAGACATTGCAAAGCACGACTGAATTATACAAACAACAGGGAAAAGTATCTGGTGAGAAGAGTGCCCAATCCCCCGCTAGCACTCCCAAGAGCATGACATCACGAAGCATTGCTTCAATGGCCCACCCCAGTAAGAAAGAAACCCAGAAATATTTGAACGAAGGAGGAGATAAGAACCCTCCTCGCATAAAAATTGATAGTTCTCACAAAATTCCACTGACGAAGAAGAGAAAAAACAATGCAGGGCAGGCGGACAAACCCGAAATTGAAAGTGAACAGGTGCAACTTGAAATTGAAACTGAGCACATGCACAAAATTGGGTCGTCCGAAATGGAAATAGTTGAGACTAAATTTTTTTACGAAGATTAATCCTTCATATTCTAGAGCGTTGTTTTTGATAGCCAATCTAAAAATATGCTAATTGAAAAGAGAGATGTAACAAACAAGAAAGACAAATCTCGCACATAGATTAACTTTAGGAAAATGCAGTCGTCCCAAATCTCCCTATTTCACCAAGTAACTGGTGATGCTCTTCATGATTCCATTGGAGGAATTGAAGTGAAAAATGCCACACTGAAAGACCGCTTCAACGAATTTGAGTAGGCTTTCATTGCCACCCCAGAATTTGCCAGTCCTTTAGCAAAAACCATGCCTTCTACCACTGCAGCCAAGATGAAAGTATCATCTACCCTCCTTGCATGCTCTAGAGCCCTTGTAGAGAATAACATCAACAAAATAATGCATCTAGTTACTCAAACCTGGGAAACATCACAAAATTTGGTTTCCTTCCGAAAGAAGGCAAATGATTTGCTCAAACATTTGGAGACAAATTTAAAAAATGATCAACAATTATGTGAACAGGTACTGACCCATTTTTCCAACTATGTCGTCAACACATCGGAACTGAAAAGAAGACAAGAGAAACTCCCCTCCCCAAAGCGGACCAAAAAATCAAAAGCATGTTGGCAAAAGAAAGTTAAGAACCTGGAGCTCATTGTCGAATCATGTAAACAAGCCATATCAGAAAAGGAAGATTTATTCACAAGCCTAATCCAAATAGACTTAGCCGAAAGTACCAACGAGGTTCAAGACCCAAACTTAATTCTCAAATCTTCGTCAATTACTAAAGAATCCTTCCATGAACAACTTGATATTTTAAAGGGGTTGTCTTTTGAAAAGTTTTACGGCATAGTTGAACATCGTGTAGATAAGCTCAAGCGCTGGGTACTGGACTATGCAACACACAATGAAGAAATTGAACAAAGTCTGCATAGTATTTCAATGGATCTAAGGAAATTAGAAAATGACCTTTACAACATAGAAACCCATGATGAAATCAACATGGCCCCCATGAGAAGCTACATCGAAGAATGGTTCCAACAGAGAATGGACAACCTCATCCAGGAAGGGCAACAACCGGTCGACACGACTCCACTAACCATCGATGACAACAACAAAAATGCATCGGCTTCATAGTAAGTCTATATTGACATCTTGTTTTCTTTATCAATCCAGTTTAAGTTTATACTGTCATCTTGTTTTCTTTATCAATCTAGTTATTACCTCTTTAAATAGAAAACTATAACCAAAGACTCATAACTTCCAATTTCTTCTTTTCAGGGCTTTCTCTCTACCGTTGTGCACTTCTTCTTTTGACACTCATAATTCTTGTACTTATTTCTTTTTATGGTCCGCGGGAGCCCCAATCCCAGTCTATATGACAAACACATTTAAATTTCCATAAATATGTAACAAACATTATTTATTTTTGATAAATTTCAAAGAAAACTAATTCAGAAATGCCTTTATTGTATGCTAAATTTTGGGTGTTCAAGAGCCTTTGTTGTTTGTTCCAAAGAAAACTAATTCGGTAATGCTACATTTGTTGTGTCCTATTGTATGCTAATTTTTTTTTGTCCGGGAACCTTTGTTGATGTAACAAACGTTACTACTTTCAAAGGAAACTAATTCGGTAACACCTTTGTTCCACAACGTTGTTACTATTCTATTGTATGCTAAATTTTTGGTGTCCATGAACCTATAATTTGATAAATTTCAATTTTTTTTGTGTCCAGAAGCCTTTCTTTTAAAGCAAACTAATTCGGGAATGCTAATTTTTTTGTGTTTTTGTCCACTAACCTATGTAACAGACATTATTACTATTCTATTGTGTGTTTTTAAATGTTGATGTAATTTCCATAAATATGTAACAGACATTATTAATTTTTGATAAATTTCAAAGAAAATTGATTCGGGAATTCTTATCCAGAACCTTTGTTGTTTGTTTCAAAGAAAACTAATTCGGGAATGCTAGATTTTTTGTTTCCTATTGTATGCTAAATTTTTTTTCTCCAGGAACCTTTGTTGATCTAACATACGTTATTACTTTCTAAGAAAACTAATTCGGGAATGCCTTTGTTGCACGACGTTGTTACTATTTTATTGTATGCTAACTTTATGGTGTCCAAGAACCTATAATTTCATAAATATCAATTTCCTTTGTGTCAACGAGCCCTTGTTTTAAAGAAAACTAAATTGGGAATGCTAATTTTTTGTATTTTTGTCCACGAACCTATGTAACAAACGTTATTACTATTCTATTGTATGTTAAATTTTTGTATGTCCATGAACCTTTTAAATGTTCTTGCATGACATTGTTACTATTCTATTGTATGCTAAATTTATGGTGAGCCTTTCTTGCAGGAAATTGTTACTATTCTATTGTATGTTAAATTAATGGTGTCCAAGAACCTATAATTTGATAAATTTCAATTTATTTTGTGTCCATGAGCCCTTGTTTTAAAGAAAACTAATTTGGGAATGCTAATTTTTTTGTATTTTTGTCCACTAACCTATGTAACAAACATTATTACTATTCTATTGTATGCTAAATGTTTGTGTGTCCAAGAACCTTTTAAATGTTCTTGCACGACTTTGTTACTATTCTATTGTATGCTAAATTTATGGTGAGCCTTTCTTGCAAGAAGTTACTATTCTATTGTATGCTAAATTAATGGTGTCCAAGAACCTATAATTTGATAAATTTCAATTTATTTTGTGTCGAGGAGCCCTTGTTTTAAAGAAAACTAATTTGGGAATGCTAATTTTTTTGTGTTTTTGTCGAGGAATCTTATTATCTTATTATTATTGTACATAATTTTTTTTTTGTCATTCTACATGATTACCACATGTACTTGTTATATACTGTTTGTTTGATTTAAAATAGATTACAATGAATAAAACTAGCACAACCAAAAAAAATTATGGCTGATGAACACCAATAGGCGGGAGCAAATTTAACCTAAATTTGTTGTATAAACTCCAACAATAAATATGAATAAATATATACAACATTAAAATACATATAAAATGAACAAGATATATGAATAGATATAACATAACACAAAAATGCATATAGAATGAACCATTTAAAACAACAAAACTCTTATCAAAATTCTGTGTAGCACAAGCTAACTTGAATTTCAAGATTCAGATCAAAGCGAACCAAAATCCCTTAATATTGAGCCTATTAAATGACTTTAAGTGGCAACATAATGGGGGCGATTACCATATCATTTGAGAAACTCAAGTGACAACATAATATGGGCGAGTAGTGATAGCTTATTTAAAGAGAGTGAAGGAGTGCGCGCGTTAGTACTACTTCACTCTCTTTAAATAATCTATCACTACTCTAAGAAGTGTGTCTTTCATTTTTGAATGTTTGGAAGGAGAAAGTGTCTTTCATTTTTGAATGTTTGGAAGGCGAAAGTATCGACTTAAGAGAAAAAAATATAAACCCAGTATAACTGGTTCGCCATTTTTCCCTCGTAGCTACACCTGCATCGATCACCTAACCTGAAATTGAAAAAGTAATCTATCAAATATACCATGCAAAATTGCATTTTTCAATACAGTTCAGAAGGAGAAACTATCTAGCTAAAACAAAAATAGATAAACCCAATATAATTCGTTCGCAATTTTCCCATCATAAATGCACCTGCGTCGATCACAGAAAAAAAAAAGCGTATACATCAAAACCTGAACCTAAAATCACCTACGCTCTGCACAATCCATTGAAAACACGGAGGGAATCCACGCGGCCATAAGCGTCCAGCGAGGTGGGAAGTTGAAACGCTGAGGGGAGGCTGAATCCACGTGGCCATAAGCGTCCGGGGAGGTGGGAAATTAAAACATTGAAGGGAGGTTGAATCCACGCGGCCATAAGCATAAGCTCCAAATGACGGCGCTCTTGGCATCCAATGTCACTGTTAATTAAAATGCCCACGTGTTAATTTTCGACATGCCTTTGAAACATTACTACTGGTAAACACAATATGCAGGCAAATCCACTCCTCCCTGACCTCTCGTGGCATAGTGAAACGACGGATACATCTCGTGAAATGGCGGATACATCTCTTGGAATAGTGAAAGGGCGGATACATGGCTGATACAATAATTGTTTAGTAGACATGGCGTATGAAATAGTCCAAAAATTTTAATCATGTTATGTAAAAGTGAAAAAGTAAACATGATAAACTGATGAATTGATAAATGCAAGAGAGTTAATTACACAAATCTCATTCATCCTTTTGAATATAAGACGAAGAATATGCCAACATCTTGAATTCTTAACCATCAAATTAAATTTAGTAATTAAAAGAATGATTAATCGAGCAAGTCCGATAGGGGGAACGCATATCGACGTAAATATAATAAAACATATAAATTGTATATAAAACATTTAAAAGAAGGTCACATATATCTAACTTAATTTGTTTGATTTAAAATAGATTACAATAAATAAAAATATAATAAAATAAATAAATTGTATATAAAATATTTATAAGGTTACATATATCAATTTGATATGTAACTTAATTGTGATAAAAAAATTAAACAATAAATAAATTGTATAACAAATATTTATAACATTTAAATTTTTATTAAATAATTCTTAATTAAAAGTAAAAAACAATCAATTTATTGAAAATTTTAACCGAAAATTTCGTGAGTTTTACAGATCACTAAAAGGACGTCCAAAAAACTCTACTCTCTGACCCATAGACAAAACATATATACATATACAAAACTCAATTTACAACACTCCGTACAAGTTTTCAATTTAGTTGAAAATGTAACACCAAAGGCTTCCATATATACAAAACTCAATTTACAACACTCCGTACAATTTTTCAATTCGTTGAAAATGTAACACCAAAGGCTTCCCAGTCTAAATGAGTTAAATCTCTAAATTCATGGTTATAACCTTAAAAACTTCAGCGGAAATCAACGCAAAGGCGTATGCCTCCGTTCTTCTTGAGCACTGGCGCTATTGTCATTGTTGCGGGGGATCTCTTCCTATTTGCCTCGATCCCCTGAGGATGAAGAGAATCACTGAGATGAGTTGGGGCCATTTTCGTTCTCAATCCCCCGGACTTGCGGCGCCTTCAAATCGCTAATACTCGCTCTGGGCGTCCCTGCGCAAACATTAGCTCCGGCTGTCCCTGCGCAAACAATGGAGTGTATACTGACTTTCTTCTTTCCCTTTCTGAAATGCTATTGGGACAGATGAATGAATATCAATTTTGGTTATGTAGGGTTTGCATTTTTTGGTTATCTAAAGTCTAGTGGTATAATTTGAGTTAGGCTATATGCCAGGGGTGAAGGATCTTAATCCGAGGTGCAAGGAATTTGTTTAGTAGACTTTCAGCCGGAAAAACAAATGCAAAAGTATAACTCACCCAAAAAATTGGCCTCATACACCTGTGTGAATCTAGTCACAGGGAGGCCTAACTAGAATGCTGGTCAATAATTATTACGTTTGCCGAGACGGCGGGATTCTCCAGCTTCAGTGGAATTTGGCAATTCGAATACCAAGAGAGGAGGAAAACCTAGTTACAGGGAGACCTAACTAGAATGCTAGTCAATAATTATTACGTATGCCGAGACGGCGGGATTCTCCAGCTTCAGTGGAATTTGGCAATTTGAATACCAAGAGAGGAGGAAAACCTAAACAGTATGCACACTTCCCTGGAATTTGGAATAGAGGAAAAATTAAATCAATTCCCTCCACTCACTTTCATTCTGGCACTCCGTGGAATCGGCTACGCCAGATCAGTTAGACGGCATCATCTGATCTAGAATGATAATCAACCCCATAACAAAAGCTAGGTCGTAGCCAGGCCGCACTACCAGATTGAACACATCTCCGCCAAGCTTTATATGATCAGATCTAAACTGCTTTGGCTTCACCTGCAAAGTCACAAAAATGTTCAGAACTTTGAACTAACACACCGTAAAATAGTCTGGATATACAAGACATGGTGTATGAAATAACGTGAAACAGACCTCTGCAACGACGTTGCCAGAACTGTTCAGAAAGGTGAAGGAACGCTTGGCATAACATCCTTCGATATGGTAGTCAGACTGATGCTTCTGCTTGCTTTTAGAGGAAGAACCCATGTACACCTGTGCTAAATTATTTGTGGGAATTAGCAGAGAGGCCGCCTTTCTCGCCAAAAACAATGGTTTTTGGGCGTCCTGGAATTCTCCCAAGAAACCTTGCCATTCAGTACGCAGACTCAGCCTCTGTTTCACATACAATAATACAATTCATTGCCCCTTCAAACATTGCAGAGATTTTATTCTTCTACTTTACAAGAAGTGCAAAGGATGGAAACGCGATAGAGAGATATGATATACCTTGCGTCGCATTGTGAGGAGAGCCAGTCCCGCAGCGTCCATGAGAAGGACTTCGTTCTTGGGATCGGAACAATAGTTGTCCACTCTGAAGATTAGGTTTCCGCTCGGATCGTACACAGTGAAGCCGCTGCAGCTGAAAACCAGAGATTTCTTCCAAACCGTTAACGGCATGGCGGAGTCCTTGCAGAATTTATCATCGATCACAACACACCCGGCCAGTTCTCGGGTGTCTGGGTGAATCTTGGCGGTCATTTTTTATGAGAATATGAACCAGCGGAGGAGGCGAGCGAGGCAGGCCGGGAATGGAGGAAATAATAAAAGCCTAGAGAGGACGCGGAGGCTCAAAGCTCTGTGTTCGGCCGATCAGTTCTTATAACAGGATTGCTCTTGGACCAGTATTCTATTCAAATAAGTATCTCAGTCAAAAACGTATACCAAAACGCTCTGAATGGACGGTTTGATCGGGACAGCTTCGTCGATTGATAGTTAGAGGAGTAAAATTTTCGAAATAAGTCATATGTACCTTTGCCGACTACAGTTGGCGACTGTGAAAATTGAGGAATATAAAGTTAGATATGGCCTTGAAAGATTGAGGTTCTGGTTGCAAATCGGGACTCTATCGGAGGGATGCGGTGTCGCATCCGCATGAATCGACATCTTTGTTATCGGACGGCGAGATGAAAAAAAGTCTTTGATTGTAATTGTGGCAACCTACCACAGCGTCAGATTATTTATTTGTATAATCTTATTTTCCGTACGAACCTCGCCATCGTACATTAAACTATGCACAAGTACAAATCTCTAAACGATAAACGAAATTATTTTATGTATATATTTTAAATCATAAATAACGTGGTCGTGATAACCGTTGACAAATATGAACTCAGTTTGGCTCACTCTATACATGAAATAGTTTGATGGTTTTTTAAGTTTTTTAATCTCTTTCTTCGTAGGGTTTAAACAAAGTTTTAGATCATTACTCATAGGTTACATGAATATTTTACATGCAATTAATGGTTAATAGGATTTTAATTTTAAAAAACGATAAATATTACTTAATTTAAAAGGAGATAATAGTTATAGTCAATTTGAAGGTGTGGAATAAGAATGGGTGTGTTTTTAAAAGGTTGTTAAATTCTTTGTTTCTAGAAATTATTTAAACCCATTTACCATTGGTTTGTCTTATTAGTGCAGTTTTCAATGAATTTTTTTAAATTCTTTGTTTCTAGAAATTATTTAAACTCGGTTGGTTTGTCTTATGTGTAGTTTTCAATGAATTTTTTCCGTATTATTTAAACTCGGTTGGTTTGTCTTATGTGTAGTTTTCAATGAATTTTTTCCGTGTTTTTTTATAGTCAATTTGAAGGTGTGGAATAAGAATGGATGTGTTCTTAAAAGTTTGTTAAATTCTTTGTTTCTAGAAATGATTTAAACCCATTTATTATTGGTTTCTCTTATTGTAATTTTTAATGATTTTTTTAAATGATTCTAATAAAATGTGATGATAAAAATATGATATTTTATATATTTTCTAAATTAAAGTTTTAGAAATTTATATAAATTTGATCCTAACCATTAATTTAGTGTTTAATGTATAATTTCCAAAAAATTAATATACAAATATGGTCTAGAGAGTGGTGTATCCCATTTATTATTATTTTTTTTGAAAAATAATATGTTTTTATTATTATTGTAAGTTAACTAATATTTAAATCACATTTTATACACTTTTATGTTCTTTATGTTCAGGTTAAATTGATTTCTATGTTTATAGTTTCAAGTTGAAAAAAAATTAAAAATATAGTTTGAAATCCAAAATGAAAAAAAATATGTCATTAAATAGAGGATTCAATGATGAATCTGCATGCACCCCCTTTCCATGAAAAGTTGAAGGGTGACTTTAAAACCCTCCTCAATCAAAGTTTAAACCTAGATTGAGGTCATTTTTGAACTAAACCACCAATTATGGTCTTAGACTCTCAATCGAGGCATTAAAAATTCAATCAACATTATTCGTTAGGCAATCAATCAACATTATTCGTTAGGCAAGGGTAAGCGAGCATCATTTACACATGCCTCGCTTGCCAAAAAGTGTGACCCAGTCACCTAGTTACCTTAGCAAACCTATGACATGACATGTGCATTCATGGTGGGGTATTAAAGAATACCTCTAATTTCATTTTTACCTCCCAAAATCTAAACGTTAATACCCCATACTAATGAACGCTCTAAAATAAAATAACTCCTTATTTTCACCAAATATTGTATGCACCATTTTTTTGCAACATTTTTATACTCCTTATTATATCTGTTATAACTTTATTCAATCATCCTTAACCATTAATGCTCTCTTGGCCACTTAACCATGATCCTTCCTTCATTTCTACTCTCTCTCTCTCTCTCTCTCTCTCTCTCTATATATATATATATATATATATATATATATATATTGAGCCCATAACTTGATGCACGTGAGTTTCCTACAAAGGAAGACCAAAGACCAAAGTATGAGATATATATCTTCCTCGAGGTAGGCATACCCATGCTCAAGTGAAAAACTAAAATGGGCGTTAATCAAACAAAATGTGGATCCATGTCAAACAAACATCGTAGCCACTAGAAAATACATAATCAATTTATGGCTCAAGACATATAAAGAGAGAAATTGGATCATAGTGACGATCAAGCATAGTCCCTCATAACTAATGCATAATATGAGACTAGTACTATAGAATAAACTCGGGTAAAAGAAACATAGATAGATGCAAACACAACTCGAGGTCTTCACCCAAGCCACAATATGTACAATTATACACCATGTAAATAAATACATTTAATTCGAACATGGGAGAAACCATCTAATCCGCAGTCATTAAGGTATACCATTTCCAGACATGAGGTGACCCACCAATAATGATAATGGGTACCAAGGTATGAAAGTACATTCTAGCTAATGTGAATAGATGTGTTGAGGTTGAGCATTGGTAGAATCAATCAATCGAGAGTGATCCAGATTTTATGAGCAAAATAAAATGAATACATATTATTATTAAAAGATCCTTAACACATAAGGACAAATATACTGTAAAACTGGTTTCTATTCAATAAGGAAATAAGCTAAAACTGTAAAATGCAGTGGAAAACAAGCTTGCTAGAATGGTGGCGGCTTATCTCTCAAAAGAGATGTGACGACTGTGCTCATTCGCAAGAAGATGATTACAATGAGTCTCTGAAGGACTTTTTACAATAAACGGGAATGTCAAAAACCCTAGACATCCAAAAACCTAACCCTAGGAGATGAAGCGCCAAAAGTCATGTGGGCCCTGTTTGGGTAAGTTAGTACATCAAATTCACGGGGTCGTAACTTTTACATACGATCATCGTTTTAGGTGCACGATATCCCATTGGAAAGGTCTATCAGAGGACTGTACATATTGTCGTCAGACTCTAACTTTGGCTATAGTCTAATTGTGGAAATCCCTAAAAACATTGTTTAGGGCCTCAAAACGGCTCTGAAAGCCAGGGACCTCAAAACTAGGAAAAACCTGTCAAACTGGAAAACTACCAAAATGAGCCAGTTGGAATACGTGGGAGGCCACCGATATCCATCTGGATCAATCCTCCCCCTTAGGAAGCAATGGTCTCCATTGCGTTGAGTTCCCCCATCAGATGACGAAATTTTTACTAAATTTGGCCCTCGGTGAGCCACTTTCCTTGGTGTAGGAGTTGCCCTGCTTTGACAACTTGATAAAGCTGAATCTTTTGATGGCAAGTGCCCTTGACCTTTTTGTCCACAATCTGATCACTGTATTCCTGTTGAAGGTTGAGATATGTTGGTGTCAGTTGTTCTGCTATATTTGAGGTGTCCAATAATGGTGGGAAATAAGGTTGAAGGAGATCCATGTTGAACACTGAGTGTAGGCCAAGGAAAGGAGGAATGTTGAACTCAAAAGAATTATCACCCACAACCTTAATGATGGTGTACAACCCATAACAGAGTGGGCGAAACTTCCAATAGGATCTTGTAAGGCATTCTTTCTGCAAGTGCAACCAAACTTTGTCACCCACATGAAACTTATGTGGTACCTGGTGTTGATCATGGCACTGCGTGTACTTGTCATTGGACTTTTGTAGGATATCTTGAACTTGTTGGCGGATGTGTTGGATCCACTCAATGAACCGGGTGGCTTTGTCATCTTCATTTGGAGCAGGAGATGAGTTGGTCGAGGTGACCGCAAGGGGTAGTGCAACATCTATGGGACCCAATGGTTGGAATCCCAACCATACCTGAAAGGGGTTGTGGCCGATTGAGCTATGCATGGATCGGTTGTAGCTATGTAGGGATTGGTTTTAGCTATGTTGAACATAGGGAATACTCTCATCCCATGTGAGAGGGTGCTTGGAATTATACATGCACAGGATACGCATGATCATTCGATTTACGACCTCGGTTTGGCCATCTATCTGGGGGTGGAAAGATGTGGATTCAGTGAGCTTGGTGTCCAACAACGACCAGAGGCTTAACCAGAATGTGTTGAGAAATCGATTGTCCAAATCTGAGACAATGGTTTGTGGGATTCTAAAATGTACCCAAACTCGTTCAAATAATAGCTTGGCAGTGGCCTCTGCTGTGATTCTCTTCTTTCAGGTGGACAAAATTGCCATCTTAGAAAAGCGAGCAACAACCACAAAAACACATTCATTTCTCCGCTTGGTGGATCGGAGGCTTGACATGTAGTCCATTGATATGGACTCCCATGGCATGTCAGGAGTAGGTAGAGGGGTGTACATGCCATGTTTCTTAGTGGTTGGTTTGGCAATAACAAAGGTAGTGCAGGACCTGATATACTTGATGACTTCTTGTCGAAGTTTGGGCCAGTAGAAATGTTTCTGCAACATTGCCACTGTCTTTTCGATGCCAAAGTGTCCTGTCACCCGATTGTAGTGGGCTTCTTAGATCATCTTTTCTTGCTCCCTTGATGGAACACATATATGGCCCAGACGACACAACAACTCATCCTAGAGATGGAAATTAGTGACAAATGTGTTTGCCCCCAACAATTGGTAGGTGGTGGTGAAGTTCGCGTCTGTCTCATGGAGTTGGGCCCATCCATAGGTGTCATGGTCACAAGATTCTAGCACCGTGGTGAGTTCCGTGACTGGCGGTATGCTAAGGTAATCAACAATGTGGTTGGTGCTTCATGTTTTATACTTGATGTTGAGGTGTAATTTCTACAAGTATGTGGACGACTTCTGATAGCGGTCATTCTGCAATTTTCCTTGTGTCTGCATGAACTACAGTGGCTTATGATTAGTGTGGATGACTGTTTCCTTCCCAATAATGTAATGTCTCCATTGGCGGTAGGCTTGCACAATGGAGTACATTTCTTTGTCGTAAGTAGGGTACTTATGTACAACATATAATAGTGTCTCACTATGATAGACCACGGGGTGGTCGTGCTGAGTGAGAAAAGTTCCCATAGCATAGTCTAAAGCATCTGTCTCGATCTCAAAGGGTTGTTGCAGGTCCGATAATGACAGTATTGGGGTTGAGCACAAACACTGCTTCAAATCATCGAATGTTTGTTGTTGGGACCGGACCCACACAAATTTCGCCTTACCACAACCCCTGGTTACTTGGTTGAGGGCCCATGCAATATGGGAGAATTCCAACACGAACCTGTGGTAGCAATTGGCAAGGCCCAAGAAGCTCTGAATCTCAGTGAGTGTGGTTGGGGCTGGACAATCACAGATGACTTGGATCTTGGTTGGATCCACATGTATGCCATGTTGATCAATGACGTATCCCGGGTAATGGACCATGTCCATGCCGAAGGAGAATTTTTCCAAGTTGGTGTATAACTTGTGCTGATGGAGGGTGTGCGGAACCTATTGAATGTGTTGCAAGTGTTTCGCCCAAGTATTGTTGTAAATGAGGATGTCATCTAGATACACCACTACCAAAGTATTGGTGAATGGTCACAGGATATCGTCCATCATCCTAATGAAAGTGGCTGGAGCATTTGTCAAATCAAAGGGCATGACCAACCATTCAAAAAGACCTTCCTTTGACTTGAAGGCGATCTTCCATACATCTGTTTGTTCTATCGAGATCTGGTGGTAGACAGACTTCAGATCAATTTTACTGAAGTATTTGGCCCCCGTGAGCTAATCAAGGAGGTCGTCGATTTGGGGAATCGGGTACCAGTTTCTGACTGTGATTTTATTCAGGGTCTGGTAATCAATGCAGAGTCACCAGGTTCCATCTTTCTTCCGTGCCAACACGATTGGGCTCCTGCAAGGTGATGAGCTGGGACAGATGTGCCCCTTGTGGAGAAGTTCTTGGAACTGTCGCTTGATCTCCTCATTCTATAACAAAGAGAGACAATAGACTGTCCCATTGGGAAGCGTTGCACCGGGGGTTAGATCGATGGGGTGCTTGACGTGACAGTATAGAGGTACCCCAGTAGGTGAAGAGAATATATCTGAGTATTCTTCCACGACCTTATCCACTTGCTTTTGTTGTGTGGAGAGGTCAGTTGTGGAGACCCTAGATGTGGCTATGATCTTTCGCTCATTCTGAGAGAGAATCATGAAGAAGAAAATATTCCCCATCTGATAGATGATCTTCTTGCATTTCTTAGCAGAGATCAAGGAAATAACACTAGGTGGGACTGCCTCGGGTATCCTGTACAATTTTTTGTTTAGAGTAATAATAACACTGTGAGGCCTAGACTCATATACAACATGATGTTTCCATAAATATGGTTGGCCCAAAAGAACATTACAAACTTTGAGAGGGGAAACATCATACAATACCTTGTCTTTGAAGGGCTTGATGTCATATTATAGACGACATTGTTGGCTGACACAGATGTCGCTTCCTTGGCGGAGGCATCCGATGGTGTAGGGTTGTGGGTGTGGCTTTGTCGGCAGGGTGAGTCGCTTGAAAACCTCTGCTAATATGAGGTTCTTCTGGCTACCTCTATCAACAATGAAGTGCAGCGGGGTACCCTTCACCCACATCTGTGAATGAAAAAGTTGCTCGAATTCCTTTGGCTCGTCTGGTTCATCGGGTTGGAGCTTGGTGGTAGCAACAGTAGCACTGGGTTATGTGTTAATGATCTGTATCCCCCTTTTTGGTTCTAACTTAGAGTTGGAACCCGCATCTGATTCATAGGCTTTCACCTCAACCACCAGCTACTTCTTTGAGTGACAATCAACTGCGTTATGCCAGGGGTTCTTATGGAAGTCGCACAATTTCCCGGTATCTTTCTTTTTCTTTCCAGCGTCCTTCTTTGCTTGCGGCCTAGAATGGTTGTCTTGAGGCTATCCGTATCTTCTATGTCCTTTGTTATGGGTTGGGGCCACCCTTTCCTGGATTTTGCTGTGAGGGGTTCCTAGGCCCAAATCGTCGCGTCTTTTGTTTGAGCTTCTGGTCGATTTTGAAGACATATCGGTAGGCCGCGCCCAAGGATGAGATGTATAGAAACTCCATTTCATCCTGAATGTATCTATGCAAACTGCCGTGATACGTGCGCACCAAATTTCGCTTAGAATATTTGACACCCGGCTTGGTGCGTAAGGTCTGGAAGATATTTGTGAAGTCGGGCACTGCGTGGTCTCTTTCTTGCCGCAGTGTCATTCATTTTGTGTACAAGTCATCATAACTTCCAACAAGGTAGTATTGTTCCTTAAAAACATCCCTGAAGGACTCTAAGGTGACCTCGACTGTAAATAATGACGGTTCCTCTATTTCCTTTTTCTCACAAAAAGTTTCCCACCAACCTTTGACACGGGGAACGACTTTGAGGAGTGCAAAAGTACTCTTTTATCTATTCGAGAAGTTATGGGCAGAGAAATACCCTTCTAGCAGATTCGACCATTTGTCTATAGCATTTGCGTCTATATGACCTTCAAATATGGGAATATCGAAGTTGATTTGTACCTTGAAGGGGGCGGCGCCTCTGTTTGAGGAAGATGCATCGTCTATTGGTAGTCGTCGAAGGATTTGCACAAAACTATCCATCATTTTCTTCCTTTGTTGCATGAGGGATTCCTCGAGAAATTTTTTGAAGGGATCTCTTGTCTCGTCGTATTTATTTTCTCCCACCATGAGAGGTCGCTTGGGCGTGCGAGAGATTTTGTCCTTAACATAAACAAGCTCAAGACCCAATTCTTTGTACCCTGACCTCGTTGGGGACATGCATTAAGAACGACAAGGAGAAGACCACTCCGATACCACTGATCCAGATTTTATGAGAAGAACAAAATGAATACAGATTATTATTAAAATATGCTTAACACATAATGACAGATATACAATAAAATTTGTTTCTATTCAATAAGGAAATAAGCTGAAATTGTAAAATGCAATGGAAAACAAGCTTGCTAGAATGGTGTCGGCTTATCTCTGAGAATATATGTGATGGCTATGCTCATTCGAAAGAAGATGATTACAATGAGGCTCTAAAGTCCTTTTTACAATAAACAGGATTGTAAAAAACTCTAGACATCCAAAAACCTAACCCTAGGAGATGAAGCACCAAAAGTCATGTGGACCCCGTTTGGGTAAGTTAGTACATCAAATTCTCGTGGTCGTAACTTTTACATACGATCTACGTTTTAGGTGCACGATAGCCCGTTGGAAAGTCCGAGGACTACACATGTTGTTGTCAAAATCTGACTCTGTCTTTTATTTGAATATGGTGAGCCCTAAAAACGTTGTTTAGGGACACAAAACAGACCCGAAAGTCAGGGACTCGAAAACTAGGAAAAAACTGCCAAAGTGGAAAACTGCCAAAATGAGCTTGTTGGAATAGGTGGGAGGCCACTGACATCCATCTAGATCAGAGAGTCGTGAATTATTATATGTGTGTTCATACTCATTAATATTATTTTCTTGACTTATATTTTTTTTATTATATGATTAAGCACAGGGATAGATACTTTGATGAGATGATCAAATGGTTGCACTGGTTGTATAACTTCACTTGACATCATCCAACACGGGATCTTCAGGATCCCAAGGCCCAAGGTAAGTAGGCACAATTATACCAAGAGATGTTACGGTTCTCATGCACTCTACGTCAATCACATGTCCCCTAGGAGCCATATGTTATCCCCATTTTGTGGATAACTAAGGAGATTATGTCTCGAGGCCCTCAGGTTGTAGATATGGAGTGTCGAGAGACTACATGACCAACAATACCCTTTTGCACAGATGGAACAGCCACTCACCACCATAGATGGTCACAGATAGATGACATCCACCACACCAACTAGCTT
>SNQJ01S0051767.1:82410-100460 GCA_010110895.2 Picea sitchensis
TGTTAGTAGTATTGTTGACACATGGTTTATGGATGATGTAGCATACTTGTATTGGTATATTATTAGAAGCACATATTGATCTTGGTGATGATTATGAGTTGTTGTGTTATACTTGGTTGATGCATATCTTTGAGAGTTGTCTTGGTGATTGATGTTGGTGAGTAGATCTAATTTGGTTGATAAGATTGATGAGCCAGGTTGTTGTGATAAGTTGTTTGGACATAGTGTTGTGACATGTTATTTGTACATGTTTGGTGCATGGTTGATGCACTTGTTCATGGTACAGGTTGAGGTACAAGTTGTTGCATGTTTGATGAACTTGTTTATGGTACAGGTTGGTTGGTGCATGGTTGATGCACTTGTTTATGGTATAGGTTGGTTACAAGTTGATGTACACGTTGATGCATGGATCAAGTTCTTGGTACATGTTGTTTGGTACAGGTTGATTGGTACAGGTTTACAACAGTATATCTCACAATGATAGTGTGACAGTGGTTCCATCATTCTACTTATACGTCAGAGAGGTTGGACGGGGCAAGGACAGGTGGTTGTATCCACCTTCTGGTTGTAGCCAGAGAACATAGGGTGTTGTAGCCTCCTTTTGGTTGTAGCCAGAGAATTGGGGAGTTGAAGCTTCCCTCAGGTTGTAACCTGAGAAACTAGGGGGTTGGAGCCTCCTTCCAGTTGCAACTAGAAAACAAAGGAAGTTGGTGCTTCCAATGAATGTAATTCTTCAAGACATATAAGAAAAAACATTCTGTGTGTTTCTCCCGCTTTGAGTTTCCACGTAAAGAGGTGGTTCCACACCACCTCTTTCTAGGTAGTTTTGGCATCCCCTGTTGCCAATCTCATAGTCAATGTAGTTAATGCATTTACAATAAGGACTTATGGTCATGTTCAGGGTTTAGTTTTTATTAGCTTTTATATGGTTTGGCAACACCTAATTATGGCCAAATATAGAGAATACAATCAATAATTAATCGAGTAGCTAGGGAACAGAGTCTGTTGTTTACCTTGAATTGGATCAAAATGTAACAGCTATATACGCAATGTAGGACCTACCCAAGGCTTCCCAACCTTCTCTGAAACATGCCATAGCCTTTTGTGTGGGAAAACAACCAATAATAAATAAACAAGGAGGTCATATATATCTAAGTTAATTTGTTTGATTTAAAATAGATAATAATAAATAAATATATAATAAAATAAATAAATTGTATATAAAACATTTATAGGAAGGTCAAATATATCAATTTGATATGTAACTTCATTGTCATCTAAAAATAAACATTTTGAGAAAATAATAAAATAAATAAATTGTATAACAAATATTTATAACATTTTAATTTTTATTAAATCAATTTTTAACTAAAAGTGAAAAACAATCATTTTATTGGTGAATCATTTTAAAGATGATTAAATGACGAAGAAGTTAAGCACTTCACCAAGTCAATGAAACGAAGGCCTACGAAAGCTCTTTCCCAAAATTTTAACCGAAAAATTCGTGAGTTTTACAGATCACTAAAAGGAGGTCCAAAAAACTCTCTGACCCATAGACAAAACATATATACATATACAAACTAAATGAGTTGCCCATCCGGAGAAATCTCTAAATTCATGGTTATAACCTTGAAAACTTTCGCGGAAATCAACGGAAAGGAGAGAATCACTGAAAAACAAATGCAAAAGTATAACTCACCCAATAAATTGGCATCATACACCTGCGTGAATCTAGTCACAGGGAGGCCTAACTAGAATGCTAGTCAATAATTATTGCGTATGCCGAGACGGCGGGATTCTCAAGCTTCAGTGGAATTTGGCCATTCGAATACCAAGAGAGGAGGAAAACCTAAACAGTATGCACTCTTCCCTGGAATTTGGCATACCAAGAAAGGAGGAAAACTAAAATCAATTCCCTCGACTCGCTTACATTATGGCACTCCGTGGAATCCGCGACGCCAGATCAGTTAGACGGCATCATCTGATCTAGAATGATAATCAACGCCATAACAAAAGCTAGGTCGTAGCCAGGCCACACTACCAGATTGAACACATCTCCGCCAAGCTTTATATGATCAGATCTAAACTGCTTTGGCTTCACCTGCAAAGTCACAAATACGTTCAGAACTTTGAACTAACACACCGTAAAATAGTCTGGATATACAAGACATGGTGTATGAAATAACGTGAAACAGACCTCTGCAACGACGTCGCCAGAACTGTTCAGAAAGGTGAAGGAACGCTTGGCATAACATCGTTCGATATGGTAGTCAGACTGCTGCTTCTGCTTGCTTTTAGAGGAAGAACCCATGTACACCTCTGCTAAATTATTTGTGGGAATTAGCAGAGAGGCCGCCCTTCTCGCCACAAAAAATGGTTTTTGGGCGTCCTGGAATTCTCCCAGGAAACCTTGCCATTCATTACGCAGACTCAGCCTCTGTTTCACATACAATAATACAATTCATTGCCCCTTCAAACATTGCAGAGATTTTATTCTTCTACTTTACAAGAAGTGCAAAGGATGGAAACGCGATAGAGAGATATGGTATACCTTACGTCGCATTGTGAGGAGAACCAGTCCCGCAGCGTCCATGAGAAGAACTTCGTTCTTCGGATCGGAACAATAGTTGTCCACTCTGAAAATTAGGTTTCCGCTCGGATCGTACACAGTGAAGCCGCTGCAGCTGAACACCAGAGATTTCTTCCAAACCGTTAACGGCATGGCGGAGTCCTTGCAGAATTTATCATCGATCACAACACACCCGGCCAGTTCTCGGGTGTTTGGGTGAATCTTGGCGGTTATTTTTTATGAGAATATGAACCACCGGAGGAGGCGAGCGAGGCAGGCCGGGAATGGAGGAAATAATAAAAGCGTAGATAGGACGCTAAGGCTCAAAGCTCTGTGTTCGGCCGATCAGTTCTTATAACAGGATTGCTCTTGGACCAGTATTCTATTCAAATAAGTATCTCGGTCAAAAACATGTACCAAAACGCTCTGAATGGACGGTTTGATCGGGACAGCTTCGTCGATTGATAGTTAGAGGAGTAAAATTTTCGAAATAAGTCATATGTACCTTTGCCGACTACAGTTGGCGACTGTGGAAATTGAGGAATATAAAGTTAGGTATGGCTATGAGCCGGTGATATAATGGAGTGCGTTAATTCGGGAGTACTTTGATGTCTTTTTCGGTATGTTTTTTTGGCGATGCAGTTTTGAATTTTCAATGGATATAGAATTCTGATTAATTTTTTGAATATTTGGATTAGTTTAAAATGGAGTAAAACTTTCGGGTAAAGTTTTAAAATGCATGAAACTTTTATCACGTCAAATTCAAGCTACCTCTGAAAATCTAACCAAATTCAAGCTATTTTTTTAACCTAAAAAAAGGAAAGATAACTTCTTATTTAACTTACTTTAAGTTGAAAAACTGAGGTTCTGGTTGCAAGTCAGGACTCTATCTGAGGGATGCGGTGTCGCATCAGCATGAATCGACATCTTTGTCATCAGACGGCGAGATGAAAAAAAGTCTTTGATTGTAATTGTGGCCACCTACCACAGCGTTAGATTATTTATTTGTATAATGTTATTTTCCGTGGAAAATAAATTTATGTAAGAACCTGTCAATCGTACATTAAAATATGCATAAGTACAAATCTGTAAACGATAAACGAAATTATTTTATGTATATATTTTAAATCATAAATAACGTGGTCGTGATAACCGTTGACAAATATGAATTCAATTTGGGTCACTCTACACAGTTTGATGGTTTTTTTAATTTCTTTCTTACTAGGGTTGAAAGAAAGTTTTAGAACATTACTCATAATTTACATGAATATTTTACCTACAATTAATGGTTAATAAGATTTTAATTTTTAAAAACAAGAAATATTACTCAGTCTAAAACAGTTTAATGGTTTTTTAAATTTTTAAATTTTTTGTTTAGTAGGGTTGAAAAAAAGTTTTCGGTTACATGAATATTTTATTTGCAATTAATAGTTAATAGGATTTTAATTTTTAAAAACAAGAAATATTACTTAATATAAAAGGAGATAATAATTATGGTCAATTTAAAAGTGTGGAATAAGAATGTTTTTTTTAATTTTTTGATTAATAGGATTTTAATTTTTAAAAACAAGAAATATTACTTGATATAAAAGGAGATAATAATTATGGTCAATTTGAAGGTGTGGAATAAAAATGTTTTATTTTTTTATTTTTAATATTTTTCTGAGTAGGGTTGAAACAAAGTTTTAGAGCATTACTCATAAGTTACGTGAAGAATAAGATGATTCTAGTAAAATGTGAGGATGAAAATATAATATTTTATATATTTTTTCAATTAAAGTTTTAGAAACTCATAGAAATTAGATTCCAACAATTAATTTAATGTTAAATGTATATTTTTCAAAAATTCAATATACAAATATGTTTTATCCTATTTATTTTATTTTTATTTTTGAAAAATTATATGTTTTATTATTTATTTTTAAGGTGATTAATATTTAAATCACATTTTATACATTTTTATGTTCACATTGAATTTATTTCTATGATTTTAGTTTCAAGATAAAAAATAAATAAAAATATAGTTTGAAATAGAAAATGAAAAAATTATGTTATTAAATAGAGGATTCAATGATGAATCTACATGCACCAACTCTGCCCCCTTCCATGAAGAGTTGAAGGGTGACTTTCAAACCCTCCTCAATCAAGGTTTAAACCTCGATTGAGGCCATTTTTGAACTAAACCACCAATTATGGTCTTAGACTCTCAATCCAAGGATTAAAAATTCAATCAACGTTATTCGTTAGGCAAGGGTAAACGAGCATCATTTCCACATGCCTCGCTTGCCAAAAAGTGTGACCCATTCATCTAGTTAACTTAGCAAACTTATGACATAACATGTGCATTCATGGTGGGGTATTAAAGAATACCTCTAATTTCATTTTTACCTCCCAAAATCTAAACGTTAATACCCCATACTAATGAACACTCTAAAATAAAATAACTCCCTATTTTCACCAAATATTGTATGCACCATTTTTTTGCAACATTTTTATACTCCTTATTATATCTGTTATAACTTTATTCCATCATCCTTCATTTCTACTTATCCTATATATATATATATATATATTGAGCCCATAACTTGATGCACGTGAGTTTCCTACAAAGGAAGACCAAAGTATCAGATATATATCTTCCCCGAGGTAGGCATACCCATTCTCAAGTGAAAAACTAAAATGGGAACTAATGAAACACAATGTGGATCCATGTCAAACAAACATCGTAGCCACCAGAAAATACATAATCAATTTATGGCTCAAGACATATAAAGAGAGAAATTGGATCATAGTGACGATCAAGCATAGTCCCTCATAACTAATGCATAATATGAGACTAGTAATATAGAATAAACTTGGGTAAGAGAAACATAGATAGATGCAAACACAACTCGAGGTCTTCACCCAAGCCACAATATGTACAATTATACACCATGTGAATAAATACATTGAATTCGAACATGGGAGAAACCTTCTAATCTGCAGTCATTAAGGTATACCATTTCCAGACATGAGGTGACCCACCAATAATGATAATGGGTACCAAGGTATGAAAATACATTCTAGCTAATGTGAATAGATGTGCTTAGGTTGAGCATTGGTAGAATCAATCGATCGAGAGTGATCTAGATTTTATGAGCATAATGAAATGAATACAGATTATTATTAAAAGGTGCTTAACATAGAATAACATATATATAATAAAATTTGTTTCTATTCAATAAGGAAATAAGATGAAACTGTAAAATGCAGCGAAAAACAAGCTTGCTGGAATGGTGGCGGCTTATCTCTCAGAAGAGATGTGACGACTGTGCTCATTCGCAAGGAGATGATTACAATGAGCCTCTGAAGGAGTTTTTACAATAAACGAGAATGTCAAAAACCCTAGACATCCAAAAACCTAACCCTAGGAGATGAAGCGCCAAAAGTCATGTGGGCCCCGTTTGGGTAAGTTAGTACATCAACTTCCCAGGGTCGTAAATTTTACATACGATCTTCGTTTTAGGTGCACGATATCCCCTTGGAAAGGTCTATCTGAGGACTACACATATTTTCGTCAAACTCTAACTTTGTATATAGTGTAATTGTGGCGAGCCCTAAAAACGTTGTTTAGGGCCTCAAAACGGCCCTGGAAGTCAGGAACACGAAAACTAGGAAAACACTGTCAAACTGCCAAACTGCCAAAATGAGCCAACTCGAATACATGGGAGGCCACCGATATCCATCTAGATCAATCCTCCCCCTTTAGGAAGTAATTGTCTCCATTACGTTGAGTTCCCCCATCAGATGAGGAAATTTCTACTAAATTTTGCCCTGGGTGAGCCACTTTCCTTGGTGCAGGAGTTGCTCTGCTTTGACAACTCGATAAAGTTGGATCTTTTGCTGGCGAGTGCCCTTGAACTGTTTTTCCACAATCTGATCATTGGATTCCTATTGTATTAAGTCGAGGTTGAGCTATGTTGGTGTTAGTTGTTCTGCTATCTTTGAGGTGTCCAATAATGGTGGGAAATAAGGTCGAAGGAGATCCACGTTGAACACTAGGTGCGGGCCAAGGAAAGGAGGAATGTTGAGCTCAAAAAAATTATCACCCACAACCTTAGTGATGGTGTACAACCCATAACAGAGTGGAAGAATCTTCCAATGGGGTCCTGTAATGCGTTCTTTCTGCAAGTGCAACCAAACTTTATTGCCCACATGAAACTTATGTGGTACCCGGTGTTGATCATGGCGCTGCGTGTACTTGTCATTGGACTTATGTAGGATATATTGAACCTATTGGCGGATGTGTTGGATACACTCAATGAACCGGGTGGCTTTGTCAGCTTCAGTTGGAGCAGGAGATGAGTCGGTTGAGGTGATTGCAAGGGGTAGTGCAACATCTATGGGACCCAATGGTTGGAATCCCAACCCCACCTGAAAGGGGTTGTGGCCGGTTGAGCTATGCAGGGCTTGTTTGTAGCTATGCAGGGCTTGAGTTTAGCTATGTTGAACATAGGGAATACTCTCATCCCATGTGCGAGGGTGCTTGTAATTATACATGCACAAGATATGCACGATCATTCGATTTACGATCTCGGTTTGGCCATATGTTTGGGGGTGGAAGGCTATGGATTCAATGAGCTTGGTGTCCAGCAACGACCAGAGGCTTGACCAAAATGTGCTGAGAAATTGACTGTCTCAATCTGAGACAATGGTTTGTGGGATTCCAAAACGTACCCAAAATCGTTGAAAGAAGAGCTTGGCAATGGCCTCTGATGTGATTCTCTTCTTGCAGGCAGCGATAATCGCCATCTTAGAAAAGCGATCAACAACCACAAAAACAAAGTCATTTCTCTGCTTGGTGGATGGGAGGATCGACATGTAGTCCATTGAGATGGACTCCCATGGCATGTTAGGAGTAG
Source organism: Picea sitchensis (assembly GCA_010110895.2). Taxonomy (NCBI): domain Eukaryota; kingdom Viridiplantae; phylum Streptophyta; class Pinopsida; order Pinales; family Pinaceae; genus Picea; species Picea sitchensis. Next base: position 89,881 of record SNQJ01S0051767.1, read on the forward strand.
GTAGAGGGGTATACAGGCCCCGTTTCTTAGTGGTTGGTTTGGAAATAATACAGGCAGTGTAGGACTTGAAATACTTGTTGACCTCCTGTCGAAGTTTCGGCTAGTAGAAATGTTTCTGCAACATTGCCACTGTCTTTTCGATGCCGAAGTGTCCTGCCACCCGACTTTAGTGGGCTTCCCAGATCATCTTTTCTTTCTCGCTTGATGGAACACATATATGGCCCAGACGACACAACATCCTATCCTAAATATGGAAATTAGTGACAACTGTGTTTGCGCCCAACAATTGGTAGGTGGTGGCGAAGTTCGGGTCTGACTCATGGAGTTGGGGCCATCCAAAGGTCTCATGGTCACAAGAGTCTAGCACCATGGTGAGTGTCGTGACTGGCGGTATGCTGAGGCAATCAATGATGTGGTTGGTGCTTCATGTTTTATACTTGATGTTGGGGTGTAATTGCTGCAAGTATGTGGTCCACTTGTGATGGCGGTCATTCTGCAATTTTCCTTGTGTCTGCATGAACTGCAGTGGCTTATGATCAGTGTGGATGACTGTTTCCTTCCCAATAATGTAATGTCTCCAATGAAGGAAGGCTTTCACAATGGAGTACATTTCTTTTTCATAAGTAGGGTACTTACATACAACATTTGATAGTGTCTCACTATGATAGGCCATGGGGTGGCCACGCTGAGTGAAAAAAGTTCCCACAACATAGTCTAAAGAATATGTCTCGATCTCAAAGGGTTGTTGCAGGTCTGGTAATGAAAGTACTGGGGTTGAGAACAAACACTGCTTCAAATCATCGAACGCTTGTTGTTGGGACCGTCCCCACACAAATTTTTCCTTACCACAACCCCTGGTTACTTGGCTGAGGGCCCATGCAATATGGGAGAATCCCAACATGAACCTGTGGTAGAAATTGGTAGGCCCAAGAAGATTTGAAGCTCAATGAATGTGTTTTGGGCTGGACAATCATAGAAGACTTGGATCTTGGCTGGATCCACATGTACGCCATGTTGATCAATGATGTAGCCAAAGTAATGGACCAAGTCCGTGCCAAAGGAGAATTTTTCCAAGTTGGCATATAGCTTATGCTGTCACAGGGTGTGCAGAACCTATTAAATATGTTGCAAGTGTTCTTCCCAAGTATTGTTGTAAATGAGGATGTCATCCAGATACACCACTACCAAAGTATTGGTGAATGGTCACAGGATATCGTCCATCATCTGAATGAAAGTGGTTGGAGCATTTGTCAAACCAAAGGGCATGACCAACCATTCAGAAAGACCTTCCTTTGATTTGAAGGCGATCTTCCATAAATCTATTTTTTCTATCGAGACCTAGTGGTAGCCAGACTTCAGATCAATTCTAATGAAGTATTTTCTCCCTGTGAGCTAATCAAGGAGGTCTTCGATTCAGGGAATCGCGTATCAATTTCTGACTGTGATTTTATTCACGATATTGTAATCAATGCAGAGTCTCCAGTTTCCATCTTTATTCCATGTCATCATGATTGGGCTCCCGCAAGGTGATGAGATGGGACGGATGTGCCCCTTGTGGAGCAGTTCTTAGATCTGCCGCTTGATCTCCTCATTCTCTAAAAGAGAGAGACGGTAGATTGTCCCATTGGGAAGTGGTGCGCGGGGGTCAGATCGATGGGGTGCTTGACCTTACAGTGTAGAGGTACCCCGGTAGGTGAGGAGAAGATATCCGAGTATTCTTCCATGACCTTATACACTTGCTTTTGTTGTGTTGAGAGGTCGGTTGCGGAGACCCTGGATGTGGTTGTGATATTTCACTCATTCTGGGAGCGAATCATGAAGAAGAAAAACTTCCCCATCTGAGAGATGACCTTCTTGCATTGCTTAGCAGAGATCAAGGAAATAGGACTAGGTGGGATTGCCTCGGGTATCCTGTACAATTTCTTGTTCAAAGTAATAATAACACCGCCAGGCCTAGACTCATATACAACATGATGTTTCCATAAATATGGTTGGCCCAAAAGAACATTACAAACTTCGAGAGGGGAAACATCACACAATACCTCATCTTTGAAGGGCTTGATGCCATATGATAGATGACATTTTTGGTTGATGCAGATGTTGCTTCGTTGGCGGAGCCATCCGATGGTGTAGGGTTGCGGGTGCGTCTTTTTTGGCAGGGTGAGTTGCTTGAAAACCTCTGTTGATATGAGGTTCTTCTGGATACCACTATAACCAATGAAGTGCAGCAGGGTACCCTTCACCCACATCTGTGAATGAAAAAGGTGATCGCCTCCCTCTGGCTCGTCTAGTTCATCGGGCTGGAGCTTGGTGGTAGCAACGGTAGCACTGGGTTATGCATCAATGATCTGTATCCCACTTTGTAGTTCTAAATCAGAGTCGGAACTTGCATCTAATTTAGAGGCTTTCACCTTAGCCACCAACGACTTCTTTGAGCGACAATCAACAGTCTTATGCCAGGGGATCTTATGGAAGTCACACCACTTCCCGATATCTTTCTTTGTCTTTCCAGTGTTCTTCTTTTCTTGCAACCTAGATAGGTTGTCTTGAGGCTATCCCTCTTTGCTCTGTCGTTTGTTCTGTGGGTTGGGGCCTCTCTTTCCTGTATTTTGCTATGAGGGGTTCCCAAGACCAAATCATCGCATCTTTTTTTTTAGATTCTCATCGATTTTGAAGACATATCGGTAGGCCACGCCCAAGGATGAGATGTCTAGAAACTCCATTTCCTCGATGTATCTATGTAGACCACCGTGATACGTGAGAACCAGATGTCGCTCAGGATATTTGATACCCATCTTGGTGCACATGGTATGGAAGATATTTGTGAAGTCGGGCACTGCTTGGTCTCTTTCTTGCCACAGTGTGGTCCATTTTGTGTACAGGTCGTCATAACTTCCAACAAGGTAGTACTGTTCCTTAATAACATCGTTGAAGGACTCCAAGGTGACCTTGACTGTAAATAATGAGGGTTCCTCTATTTACTTTTGCTCACAGAACGTTTCCCACCAATCTTTGACATGGGGAACGACTTTGAGGAGAACAAAAGTACTATTTTCTCTATTCGAGAAGTTATGGACAAAGAAATAACCTTATAGTAGATTCAACCATTTGTCTATAGCATTTGTGTCTATATGACCTTCAAATATGGGAATATTGATGTTGATTTGTACCTTGAAGGGAGCAACGCCTTTGTTTGAGGAAGATGTGTCGCTTGTTGGTAGTCGTCGAAGGATTTGCATAAAACTATCCATCTTCTCATTCCTTTGTTGCGTGAGGGATTCCTCGAGCAACATTTTGAATGGATCTCCTGTCCTGTCGTATCTCTTTTCTCCCACAATGAGAGGTCGCTTGGGCGTGTGAGAGATTTTATCCTCAAGAGAAACAAGATCGAGATCCAATTATTTGTACCCTGACCTCGTTGGGGATATGCATTAAGAACGACAAGGAGAAGACTGCATTGATACCATTGATCTGGATTTTATGAGCAGAACAAAATGAATACAGATTATTATTAAAATATACTTAACACAGAATAACAGATATACAGTAAAACTGGTTTCTATTCAATAAGGAAATAAGCTGAAACTGTAAAATGCAGTGGAAAACAAGCTTGTTAGAATGGTGGCTTCTTATCTCTGAGAAGAGATGTGATAGCTAAGCTCATTCGCAAGAATAATGTAAAAAACCATAGACATAAAAAAACCTAACCCTAGGAGATGAAGCACCAAAAGTCATGTGGGCCCTGTTTGGGTAAGTTAGTACATCAACTTCTCGGGGTTGTAACTTTTGCATATGATCTCCATTTTAGGTGCATGATAGCCCATTGGAAAGGTACATCTGAGGACTACACATGCACTAGATTTTAACTGGTATTCAACACATACCAATGCATGATGTCAATATTTAACATATACACCACGTATCAGTATTGCACATGCACTGCAAATTTTGTTTTGTGCAGCCCCAATTTTTAGTATGCACAACTGTGCACCATTATTTACTATGCATTTCCAGTGTTGCACCACAAAATGTCTAGAATTTAGTGTGAATACTTGCACATTCTTATTTTATGTGCACCATGGCCACGCTGTAATACCAAATTCGACCACTTTCCACCCCAAATTTTTCCTTAAGTAGGTACTCAACCCATGCAAGCTCAGTCTTGAAACTAGAGCTCTGATACCATACTATAACGTCCCCATTACCAAACCGCTTTGATACCAATTTTTAACATTACCTAGCTTACTACTGAGAAATTCTACTACAAAATCTATTTCACATATTCTACTCTATAACATTGTTCTACACAATAATACTTAAAGTAACGCGCTCAACCCCAAGTTTAGTCACACTGCCCAAAATTTTCTCTTCTGATGCAACATATAACAATGAAAGTAACTCAATACAATTATGCGTACAATAATACTAAGCACACAACTTTACTGCACATGGCGTTCACACTGAACATGTGTTCACCACTATGTGTGCAACCATTCTGGCATCACATGCCAATTCTTTTTTCCTTGGGAACACAGACTGCTTCCCTGTGTGCATAAGCGAATCCAGCCTCTTCTGCACACAGATTATTTCCCTATGCACACAACTTCTAACTTCGTCTTAGATACTCAATACCATTATCGTAAGGTTAACTTATCATGAATAACTAACGATAATTGTGATACACATGCATGACTACGAATATTGAATATCATCACCACACTTACATGTGCAAGCAACATTATACATAACAACATCAATTACTTGTATGCAACAACATAGAAGAATTAAACCCATATTAGAAATAGATAATTAAGCCCACATTAAATGTGACAAGCACATAAAAATACTTATCTTTTAAGAAAAGTCACCAACTAAGCGCAGAACTTGGAATTTCCTCCCATCCATAAACTTTGTTTCCCATATATACTTTTAGCAACAGGTCACCCTCGAGTTTGGGTTTAACTGCACCAGGGAAAAAGGATTCTTAATGCCAAGCTAAGGTCTGATAATAAACAAAATTGTTCAATCCAAGGTTCCATTGTTGCAAATAGCCTATAGTCTCTCATTCCTCACTTGCCTATTACACCCAAGGAAATGTGCCCCTTCTCTACTCAACAGTCCCTCGGTTGCCCCACTTCCCTTCAACGGTTCCAGCAACAGGTTGGACATGAAGTCTCAAAGCCCTGCAACTAATGCCCAACACATCAGGGAACAATTCCTAGCAAAACTCTCACCTGGAGAGAATGCTCATGGGCATGACAACACGCTTCTTCGACAACAAATATCCAACCTAGAGAGAATGCTAACGATTTTGACAATCCACCTATTCAACGAGAAAATGGTTACAATATATAAAAAACCCTTACAATATTTTCTTTGCAAATAAGGTAATATTTGTATATTCCTTATGGTCCAACCCCTTCTCCACATGAGAAAATGAAAGACCAATCCCCAAAATACAATAAGGCCAACAATATATATTTCATTCCTTAAACTGGACACTTGTCGCCTTCAGAAGTAACTTTAGCCACTTGGTGACTCATTCCACACCCTCAGGAACTTACGATAAATAATTATCCATAACTTACACTTTTCCAGAAATATTAATAAAATATTCCCCAGGACTTAAGTCCCCCCCCCCGCTTTTCTCTTTTTCGATGGAGTTAGCTCCCCATCTCTTTTCGTCTAATTTGTCTGTGCGCAACGATGTGATAATATTAATAACTTGAGTATGATCACACTTTACAAGGATAGGTGCACTGACTTATTTGCATCCTAGCTCACCATCTTCTTAACCACACAAGCTCTCTGGCCTCAAGAGGAAACACATGTTCTTAACCATTAATGGGTACCATTTACTTACTTAATTTTATCATTTATATATATATTTCTTTAATTAAGTATTTAAAAGGTTTACATACATTAAAATAATATATAACCTATATACTTATTGTCTTCTCTTACATATGATATTCAAATCTTAATTAATTGGTATTATTTTTTTATAATTATGAGAAATTATTAAAATTATTAATTTTCATATTTTATTATTAGATTGATGGATATTGGTTATACTCCATTCAAATATAAAGAAACATCAAACTTTTACATTTGAATTATAAAATTTAAACATTTATAATTAATTTTAAATAAAACTTAATTTAATATAATGTTTTGTTGAAAATCGTTTTCTATATTTTTTGAATTATAAAAATTAAACATTTATAATTAATTTTAAATAAAACTTAATTTAATATAATGTTTTTGTTGAAAATCGTTTTCTATATTTTTTATATTTAATTAATTTATAAATAATTTTATATTTTTAATTAATAAATATATCATTTATAAATAAATTATATATAAAATAATTAAATAGTATTTTATTAGATTTTGACTTTTTGTTTACATTAATTAAATTTTTAATTAATCATTATAATTTAATTTTACTAATTCATTTCTTAATTAATCATCACTATAAATTATATATATAATAACTAAATTATGTTTTATTAGATTTTGACTTTTTGTTTCATTAATTCAATTTTAAATTAATCATTATAATTTTATTTTATTAGTTCATTTATTAATTAATCATTATAGYTTATAGTTTAGTTTAAAAGTTCTACTTTTTAGTTTTTTGGGTTATTTTTTTCATTTGATTTTAACTTTTTATGATTAGATTTGTAGATTTGAGTGACTAAGTTTGTATAATCTAGTGCCAAAAAACGCAAAGAGTAGAAATATTAACCAACACCCTATACATTATAGAGTGAGAAACCATATTTAATTTTATTTATGAGTCACACAAAAATATTAAATAACCACAATTTGAACATCCAATAAACAAAAATATATAATAATAATCTATTTTTAAGGTCACAACAAAACCTGTCACCAAATTGGTGTATGAGACCCCTTATCATAAACTAAAACTAAAACGTTTTTTGAAAATTGAAAATTGTAATATATATATATATATATATATATATATATATATATATATATAATTGATTTCTTAAAAAAAAAAATACTTGATTACAGGTAAGTCTAAGGAAAGTTGAAATAGAAGTTGAAGGAGAGTTCATTTCATTTTACTTTATCCACTCTATGAAGTGTGAAAAACTCAATTTATAGTACTGTTTAATCGGCGACGCCAGATCAATTAGACGTCATCAACTAATCTAGAATGATAATCAACCCCATAACAAAAGCTTGGTCGTAGCCCGACCACACTACCACATTAAACACAACTCCTCCATGCTTTATCTGATCAGATCTCACTTGCTTTGGCTTCCCCTGCAAAGTCACAAGTTTCTTCAGAACCCTGAATTAACACACCGCAAAATTGTCTATATATACAAGACATGGGGTCATGAACTAAGGTGATGTTTCGTGAAAATGGGTTTTCTTAATGCTATGTGCCTTATCTTAAGCATTTTCATTATGTTGCACGTGATGTTTCTTAGGATATCTTGGTGAACGCTCTATTAGAGTAATAGTTGAATGTTAGCTCTATCTCCTTGAACAATCTTGAAACCCTAAGGAAGGATTGAGAGTGATCATCGCCTTCCCTTGTTTTATCCATCTTAACTCATTGAAGAATTCAAGGTTTTCCTTAATGGTTAGGAGTGGCTATCCCCTTAAGGCTTTTCTTGGTTAGGGTTAGTTCTAGGGGTTAGAAGTGGCTATCCCCCTAGGGTTTAAAACATAGTTGTCTTGATCTTGTACTAGTATCTCTTGAAGGGATAGGACGACACCTAGTGTTTATGAGGGGATAAACTCTAGGGTTTTCTCTCCTAGGAGGTTGACCTAGGCTTATGAGGTGATAATCCTATGATAGAATTTCAAGTCTTATTTTCCCCTTGGTCTTCATTGAAGCACTACATTAACTCTATATGCCCAATGAAAAGACATTGATATTGAGACCTCCAAGTACTTTCGTCAATAGTCTAAAGCTACCCAAACACATTTTTCTCGGACTTCACTCTCCACATTGAGATTCCTTGCCCTAAGTCCTCGCAATCTTAATTGAGGGAAACCCCCTTCATTCATAGGAAAGCTGGCTTGAAGTGAAAGAGGGTTGGTGAGGTGACAGGGGCCTTCCCTCTAAGTTACGCATGATTGCACTTGAGCTTTCAGAATTTAGCCCAACAATTGCGAGTTTGTGTGATAACACACCCGAGACATATCCTAGTGATCCTAAACCTCATTAGACAAGACCCCCTTTACTATTGGAAGTTAGTCCTCCTCCTTAACCAACCTTGCCTAAGACCGATTATATAGATTTAAATATTGATATGGCTAGTATATTAGCAAAGGTTAATGTACCTGTCCCTCTCACTATTGATATTGTATTTTTTTTTAAATACCTACAACACAGTCACTATTGCGACGTCTTGGAGTGTCGCTCCCATAGCAACCATGTCGGAGTTGATACCTCTTAACGTCTCTCTTGCCACCTCCAAGATGTCGCTCTTTCCACCTCCAAGATGTCTCTCTTGCCACCTCCAAGACGTCTCTCTTGCCTCCTCCAAGAGGTCGATCTTACCACCTCCAAGACATCAGTCTTACGACATCTTGGAGTCTTACCGTCGCTATTGCCACCACTGAGTACGTCGGTCATATGATGTCCTAGAGTGTCGCTCCCATAGAAACCACGTCGGAGTTGATACCTTGTACCATCGTTATTGTCACCATTGCCTACGTTGGTCTTACGACACTTGGAGACATCGCTCCCAATGCAAACATGTAGAGAGACCAACAAAATGGGACGTCAAAATTCCGATGTCTAGGACGTCGCTGTAGCGACGACTATATGGGGTTTGGACAGTCAAATCCGAGATGACACGTGTCTGCATGAAACGTCGCAATAGAGACGATATCTATGTCATCAGAAAAGCAACGTCATGTGAAACGACGTTTGAGGTGGTCTATTGTTTGTCATTCTCTCAACAATATAAAGTGGCAATTGCGTCGAATGCGTCGTTAGAATTTGAGTCAAAATACTATCAAAGACGTTGTTTTTCTTATCCCACAACCAAAGTTCTACTACTTTACATTTTTTCTCAAGTCCATAATAATCTTTCCACCCTCCATTTATCATTTTCTCAACATTTTAGTTCCAATTGAGCTTGTGATGAATATTGATTCCAAGTTGTTTGTATGAAAGCAATTCCTCCAAGTTGTTATTGTCATAAAAAAAAGTTTCATAGGTGATCTTTTTGGATTTGATTATCATAACCTTCATTTCGTCATTGTTCAGAGTTATACCCATACTAGAGCATAATTCCTTGAGGGTTCTTAGTTTCTTACCAAGGTCATAAGGATTCCTTTCCATAAAAACAATATCATCAACATAAAGAAGAAGGGCAATGACTATACCAGTGGGTGAGTCGGACTAGTACAACCAACATCTTCCAACCAATATTATAACTTATCAATGTATATGCCAAAGAGGGTAGGAGATAGGGGACAACCATGCTTGACTCTTATATTATATTTAATTTCTTTCGACCAACCCTCATTGTTCCTAAACTTGGAAATAACACTGTCATATAACCTTATTACACCATCTTTAAACTTGGAAATAACTTTTAGCTCTTCTAACATATCCCAAAGGTTAATCATACACATTCCTTAAAAATTCTCAATTTATATTTTATATTTTGATTAAATTTTAAAATATAATCATATTTAAATAAACTAAAAATATACATAAATTTAAACATCCATTTTATTACAACTAATTATATATAATTAAATATATATTTTTTATTTTCTTAAATTACAAAATTAACCAATAATTATTTAATTTTATCATTTATATATATTTCTTTAATTAACTATTTAAAAGGTTTACATACATTAAAATAATATATAACCTATATACTTATGGTGTTCTCTTACCTATGATTATTCTTAGTTTGAAAGAGTGAAATCTTAATTAATGGGTACCATTTAAATTATTCATTTTCATATTTTATTATTAGATTGATGGATATTGGTTATACTCCATTCAAATATAAAGAAAAATCAAAATTTCNAATTATTTAATTTTATCATTTATATATATTTCTTTAATTAACTATTTAAAAGGTTTACATACATTAAAATAATATATAACCTATATACTTATGGTGTTCTCTTACCTATGATTATTCTTAGTTTGAACTGAAAGAGTGAAATCTTAATTAATGGGTACCATTTAAATTATTCATTTTCATATTTTATTATTAGATTGATGGATATTGGTTATACTCCATTCAAATATAAAGAAAAATCAAAATTTCACATTTGAATTATAAAAATTAAACATTTATAATTAATTTTAAATAAAACTTAATCTAATGTTTGGTTGAAAATCGTTTTCTTATAATATATTTTTATATATTTAATTAATTTATAAATAATTTTAGATTTTAATTAATAAATATATTATTCATAAACAAATTATATATAAAATAATTAAATTAGATTTTATTAGATTTTGACATTTTGTTTAGATTAATTCAATTTTTAATTAATTATTATAATTTAATTTTCCCAATTCATTTCTTAATTAATCATCACTATAAATT
>SNQJ01S0051767.1:100551-122337 GCA_010110895.2 Picea sitchensis
ATTTTGACTTTTTTTTTTAATTAATTCAATTTTAAATTAATCATTATAATTTTATTTTATTAGTTTGTTTATTGATTAATTATTATAACTTAAAGTTTTGTTTAAAATTTCTATCGTTTGATTTTTTGGGTTATTTTTTTATTTGATTTTAATTTTTTATGATTAGATTTGTAGATTTGAGTGGTTAAGTTTATATAATCTAATACCAAAAACCTTAAAAAGTAGAAAGTTTAACCAACAGCCTATACATTATAAAGTGAGAAACCATATTTAATTTTATTTATGATTCACATAAAAATATTAAATAACCACAATTTCAACATTTAATAAACAAAAATATATAATAATAATATTCTCTTTTTAAGATAAATACTAAGTCAGACATAAAAAAAAATAGAAAGTTTAACCAACAACTTATACATTATAAAGTGAGAAACCATATTTAATTTTATTTATGAGTCACATAAAAATATTAAATAATCATAATTTCAACATTTAATAAACAAAAATATATAATAATAATAATCTATTTTTAAAATAAATACTAAGTCAGACACCCAATTGATATATGAAGATCAAACTAAAACTTTTTTTAAAAATTAAAAATTTAATATATATTATAAAATTGAGTTATTATTTAAAAAAAAAAAAAAAATTGATTACGGGTAAATCTAAAGGAAGTTGAAACAGAGTTCATTTCATTTTACTTATCCACTCTATATCCACTCTATGAAGTGTAAAAGACTCAATTTACAGTACTGTGTAGTCGGCGACGCCAGATCAATTAGACGGCATCAACTGATCCAGAATGATAATCAACCCCATAACAAAAGCTTGGTCGTAGCCAGGCCACACTACCAGATTAAACACATCTCCTCCAAGCTTTATCTGATCAGATCTCACCTGCTTTGGTTTCCCCTGCAAAGTCACAAGTTTCTTCAGAACCCTGAATTAACACACCGCAAAATTGTCTATATATACAAGACATGGGGTCATGAACTAAGGTGAAACGGACCTCTGCAACGACGTTGCCGGAGCTGTTGAGAAAGGTGAAGGAGCGCTTGGCATAACATCCTTCGATACGGTAGTCAGAGTGCTGTGGCATAACATCCTTCGATACGGTAGTCAGAGTGCTGCTTCTGCTTGCTTTTAGCGGAAGCACCCACGTACACCTCTCCTAAATTATTTGGGGGAATCAGCAGAGAAGCCCCCCTTCTCACGACAAACAATGGTTTTTGGGCGTCCTGGAATTCTCCCAAGAAACCTTGCCATTCATTACAGACTGAACCCTGTTGTTTCACATACACAAACAATTCATTGACCTTTCGTACATTGCAGAGATTTAATTATTCTTCGTTACAGGAAGGGAAAAGAATGAAAGGCAATAGAGAGATATGATATACCTTGCGACGCACTGTGAGTAGAGCCATTCCTGTATCGTCCATGAGAAGGAGTTCGTTCTTGGGATCGGAACGATAGCTGTCCACTCTGAAGATGAGATTCCCGTTCGAATCGTACACAGTGAAGCCACTGCAGCTGAAGAGGAGAGATTTCTTCCAAACCGTTAACGCAGTGGCGGAGTCGTTGCAGTACTTATCGTCGATTACAACACACCCAGAGAGTTCTGGGTCGTCTGGGTGAATCTTGGCAATCATAGTTACTGAGAATATGAACCACCGGACGCTGAGGCCGGATGGACGAAATAATAAAAGCGTAGAGAGTACGCTCAGGCTTATGTCTCCGCGTTCGGTCGATCGCTTCTTATAACATGATGGCTCTTGGCACTGTTATGATTCTAATATATTCACATAAATATCTTGGTCAAAAACCTACACCAAAACGCTCTGAATTTATTGGTCTGATCGGGAAACCCTCGTCAATTGATACTTAGGAACAAACAAGCCACGTGTAAGTTGACCGATTACTTTATTAGTGGGCCACTATGAAGAATGAGGAATATAAAGTTGCCTTCTTTCTTTTCATATTCTCTACATCATCAATCCTCAGCCATAGCGAACTTTATAGTGAACTGATGCAGGTGGTATGAATGCTGCAGCAGGCGTCATGTTTTTAATCATTAAGCCCATTCAAGCTCATGTTTTTAATCATTAAGCCCATTCAAGCTGTATATATATACATCGATAACGATAATATTATGTTTACCAAAAGATGAGATTGTAGTTGTAAATCAAAGTCTTATGGAATGAATAAATACACGGCATAATTTAACATCTTTATCATTATAAAGCCGAATAAATGACACCTTGCCTTTCTCAATTGTAATTGTGTCCACCTACCAAAAGCGTATAAAATATTTTATTTATATATTCTTAGATTCCGTTGAGATTATATCAATGTATGAACCTCGCCATTGTGAAAAAAATTAATGAATCTCGAAATAATAAGCCAAATACTTTTCTTTATTTATTTCGTCATAACCATTGACAAAATCAATTTGGCTCTCACACATGAAATCTTTTATACACTATTATTTTATTTTTAATCTCTTTAAATTATAATTAATTAAACTTTAATGTCGATGTTAATTACTCTTTGCGATGAATCTTCTCCACGATGTATCATTTGTGAGATATAAGATTTCGATATAATATTGAAGCGCATGACAAACTAAAATACGATCGACAAATTGAGATACTTAGTGAAAGATGATTTTCCTCCACGATGTTATTGCATAATAATAAGACTAGCAACAATCACTTCTATAAAGTGGTTGATATATGCCAATTGGTGTCATTTTCAATCTTTTAAAATTAATGATGTATATCAACCAATTTTATAAAAAGTGGCTGTTGTTATTGACTCACCGATATGCCCTTTAAGGACCACCATTAATATACAAAATATTAATATTTATTAATTAATAATAAGTCATTCTCAATAAATTTATTAATTAATAATAACCCATTATTAATAGCAACAATCACTTTATAAATATAATTAATAATTATATTAATAATGTTTTATTATTAATAAAAATAATTTTATTAATAAAATAAAATAATAACTTTATAAATATAATTAATAATTATATTAATAATAAACATTATTATTAATAAAATAATACTTATTAATAAAATACACTTTATTAATAAAATTAAAATATTGCATTATTTATAATTTATAAATAGAGTATTGTATTATTTATAAAAATAAAAATACAATAAATATAACAATACATTTATAAATAATAATAATAATAATAATAAAATAGATTAATTAAATAATTATTAATTAATAATAACTCATTATTAATAAAAACAATCACTTTATAATATTAATAATAATGAGTTATCATTAATAAATATAATAATAACATTAATCTTAATAAAGAGTAATTAATAATAATTATATTAATATTATAATATTAATTAATAATATTAATAATACTTATTTAGTAATAAATACATTAATATTATAAATTAATAAGAAAATCTTAATTATAATAATAATAGCACTCTATTATTGCTACTATAAAATATTATTACATTATAAAATTAACAAGAAAACCTTAATTAATAAGAAAACCTAAATTATATTAGTAATAGCACTTTATTAATACAAATAAAGTAATAATAACATTTATATTAAATAATAATAATAAACATAATATTACTAATAAAATATATTAATAATTAATAATATTAAAAAAAATAACATTATTTATAATTATTAAATAAAATATTAATAAAAATAAATGTATTAGAGTAAAACATTAATAATGTTATAGAGTAAAACATTTTATAAAATAGTAAAATAAAGAATTAAAAATAAAATGTATTTAAACTATAGTAAATCTTAAAAAATAAAATAAACATTAGCATATAATATTACATGAAAGTACTAAAATTTAAGTATTAAACCAATAGTAAACCATTTATAGAATAATAAAGTAATACATTAATAAAATAATAACATTATTCAAATAATAATACATAACACATAAATACATTTCATTTCACATTGTGACGCTGAAAATGCAATAAATGTGATCGCTGGAAATGTAACGCCACATTGTGACGCTTGGAAAAAGAACTACAAAATGACATTGGGAAATATTATACTAAATGCACAAAGTGACGCTAAAAATGCGCACTAAAATGCTTACATTGGGAAGTATTATTAAATGCACAAAGTGACATTGGAAATGCACGTTGGAATGCGACTCTGGTAAATGTTATTAAAGTGGCAGGGCTTGTTGGAAAAGGCACGTCTCAATGTGTTAATGGGAAATATTTGTGACAATGCGACGTAGAAAAATCACAAGTTACGGTTGCAAAGAAATTACAATAGAATAAAATACGTATTAATACATTAATATTTTAAAGAAATTATAATTAATATATTTTTATGTGCGAATAATTAATACAAGTATGATTGCATGGATTTATACATTATTAAATAATAAAATTAAGAAAGTATAAAGTATAAATAAAGTAAAACTTAAAATCCCAAAGTCACATTTTCAGACGTTTGGAAATATTCGTCTTAATGCGATGTTGACCAAAAAGCATGAGATGGAGACATTGGGAAATGATGATGATTGTGGGAAAAGTTCGTCATTGTGGTGTCGTTAAAATCCTTTTATTCGAGGATGCATTTTACATTTTCACTTTAAATATTAGTTTTAGTTGTGTTAAACCAACTAAAAGTATTAAACCAATAGTAAACTATTATAGAATAATAAAATAATAAGAATAATAAAATAACATTATTCAAATAATAATACAATACATAAATACATTATTATACATTGTAGACGTTGAAAATGTCAACAAATGGGACGCTTGAAAAATGCAGATTAAATGCATCGCCACTTTTGTGACGCTGGAAAATCAACAACACAAAATGACATTGGAAACATATTAAATGCAATAAAGTGGTGTTGGAAAAATGCACACGAAACAAAGCACATTGGGAAGTATTATTAAATGTACAAAGGACATTGGAAAATGCATGTTGAAATGTGACTTTGGTAAATGTTATTAAAATGGCATGGCGACATTGGAAAAGGCACGTCACAATGTGACAATGGGAAATATTTGTGATAATGCGACATTGAGAAAAAATTGTCACATGGTTAAAAGAAATTACAAATATATTAATACATTAATATTATAAAGAAATTAGAATTAATATATTTGTCTCTTCTACACAATAATTACTAAGTATGTATTGGTGAAGGATTTATACATTATTAAATAAATAAATTAATATAGTATAAAGTATAAATAAAGTAAACCTAAAATAAATAATTGTAAAGTCACATTGTGACGTTGGGGAAATATTCATCTTAATGCGACGTTGACCAAAAAAGCATCGGGATGGAAACATTGGGAAATGATGATGACAAAGTGGGGAAAGGGAAAAGTTCGACATGGTGGTGTCGTTAAAATCCTTTTATTCTGGGATGCATTTTACATTTTCACTCTTTAAATATTAGTTTTAGTTGTGTTGCATTCTTTATGCCAACATCATAATTTATAAATTGCAAGATCATAAAATCTATGACTTATTTTCAACCATATATACATAATATATATAGTGGTGTTGGTAAGATCATAGTATTGAGATCATAGTATTGAATTTTATTTCTATATATTAATGGCACATGTGGATAATAAAACTTATAAATTGCACCATCATAAATCTAAGATCGTTTTAAAACATCACCTTTAAACATTTGTTTTGAGTAAAAAATGGTGACTTTGTATAAGGGTAGATGATGAGACATTTGCAAAATTCTATATTAATGTTGGAAAGTGGGAAAGTTCATCATTGTGGTGTCGATAAAATCCTTTTATGAGAGGGATGATATTCACTTTCATTTTCATTTTAAATATTATTATAGTTGTGTTGCATTCTTTATGCAACATGCGAAAAATTTAAATTATAAATTGCAACATAAAGTAAAATCTTTGACTTTTTTGCATCGATATATACATAATATAATATGGTGTGGGTAAGATCATAATACTGAGATCATAGTATTGAGATTTTATCCCTTAGTACATTGTGTATTTTATTTCTATATATTAATGACACATGTGGATCATATAACTTCTATAAATTGCACCATGATAAAATAAATGACTTATTTGCATCCATCAAATTTGAGTTGTGTTGCATTGTTAATGCTCATGAACCTTTAAACATTTAGGTTTTCGTGAAGAAAATGGTGTTTCCTTGTATAAGGGTAGAAAATAAAAGATAGCAATGCATGAAAGAAAAATTTCCAAAAGGGTCAAAATGCATATCATATTTTCGGGATCATATTTTAATCCAAAAGGTCATATGATATATGAATATTTTTGAAATTGTTCTTAAACAAACATCTAAATGAAAGCTAAGAAATATAATTCGAAAATCTCTTTCAAATTGAGAAAACATATGTTCAAAATTTTGTAAACTATATTCATTACAATTTTACTCAAAAACTATATAAAGACTATACCGGTCCATAATAAATGGAAGGTGAGTTTACATCAACACCAATCATTACAAAAAATATGTTGTAGTTCCAACATTGAATTCTTCAGGTTTAACAAAAATGAAATGTATTGTCAAATATGTCACAATCTATATCAGTTCGCATAGAGATGAAATTTTTTAAGAGAGTAAAGTATTCTTCTTGTTCGACGATTTGATATAGAGCCCAACTAAAGTTTGAAAAATCTCTATTGTCCATAACTCCTGGTTGATAAAAATACAACAATAATTAGAAGTATAATGTATAATGAAAACAACAAAAAGTTTGATCGGTTTCAAAAACATTCTATAACATAGAAGGAAAGGAATAAAATATATAGATTAAAAACATTGTTAGAATCCCATAAAATTGTTATAATCTTACTCTAATATGAAACGAGATTGGTGGAATCGACAACACCAATTAAGATCAACTTGACCATGACCATTTTGTCTATGAAGCCAATCTTTCTCAAATATCTCCCTATTTTCCCTATCACATATGAATATATGTGTATAATTTTAGAAGGTAGCAATGAAAAGATCGATCAAATAAGTTGAATGGTTCACTGTGTTGGTTGGTGACCATAGATTGAATGCCATGAATAAAATTCTCTTGTTGCGTTATTTCACGCAAAGCAAAACCAAACTTCAAAGCATCCGGGTGCTGTCCATAAATCGCAAGATAGGGAAAACAAAATAAATAAACTTTCGTGTGAAATAAATAGAATGTCTGTATGGAAATTTTCTTATATTTTCTTCATGAGTTACAAAAAAATATTAGCATGAAATATTACATGTAGGAGAGTCCAACTATGCATATGAGAATCGGATAAACATATATATCATGCCTGATAATATGATTGTTGAAATGTTATTGTTACATTCATTTACTACTAAATGAATGTAACAATAAAAAATAATTATATGTTTTGTTATTGTTATGACATAGTAAAAGGAAACTACTAAAGGCATAAAACATATAAAAAATAGATACATAAGATTAATAGAAGAATAGTAACTACTAATGACAAAAAATCAAGAAAAAGAGACACATTTTATGAAGAGATAGAGTACTTACATGGGATGCTACAATCATAAGGAGTGTAATTTATGCTCTTCTTTCTTTCTAATAGTAACAAAAACACTATTTTTAATCTTGGCATAACGTTGAAAAGAAAAAGGTCGAGATATGAGCAAACCATCTATCGATTTCACATCCATATCAAGAGTGAAATCAATAGATGGTATATGGATGTGAAGGTCAACCCTTGATGCTCTTTCTTTCCTATATCAATAGTAGCTCCATCTAAAGTCAACCCCTGTTATTTGTGTATAGTAAGGGCCCATGACATATTTAGAGGAATTTGTTTATGATTTCCTCTTGTAATAGGTGTTATGGGAACAAGATTCAAATTATTTTGGTCGAAAAGGAACACCAATGTAATTCTAATGCGCTAAATGCTGATGTGAACATTGGAAGTTGGGGTGGATTTGTACCATGGCTATAGTAAATTTGTTGAATGTAACCAAGTGCACCATTAACTAAGCAGGATTCAACCCACAAGTTACATGTCAACATGACACGCTCACTGCATAGTAAAACCTTCACGTCGAAGGATCATCATCAACACCTCAAGAATTTCAGTCAGTCTTGTATTCGCCTACATCATGCAATTGAGATGAATGACTTTAACATTTGGTTCATTATGCAAGGTGACCAAATCATTTGTTGAGAACAAGTGAATTGTTGAATGAAATAAACTCTTTTCCACTGGAGGAAAACTCATATCAACCCGGGACATAAGAAGATCCCAATCATCCATAACAAGTTCAACGTTTCTTATGTTACTCAAGAGTTGTCGAAAAGCGGCTTGCCTTGGATGATTTCTTTGTTTTCAAAATATTATATCCAAAGTAACAACAATGTTGAAGTTTTTCCATAAAACTTTCACTGTTGTATTACCTACATACAAAGGCTTATCTTTGACATGAGGCAATTGACCAAGGTCACCCACGAGAATAATGGATATACCACCAAAAGAAGAAGTTTTTTTATCGAGAAATGCTTCGTGAATCGAATCCACGACAAGGAATAATCTTGGTCCCAGAAAGCTCATTTCATCAATCAAAATACATCGAATGTGCCTCATTTCTTCTTGAAATATTGCCAATGATTGTCCTAGTGGTCCTTGCTATCTCTTTGATAGGAATTTTAGATGGAGTGTATTGTTTTTGGGTAATGTATATTGTGCTAGCCGATTCCCCGCTCTGAGCTGAAAAGCTAAATCGGACTATGGCCATTAGCTAACAAGCGTTAAAGAGCATGAGAAATACAAATAACTCAAGCAAAGACTCTCCATACACCGCGGCCCTCGATAATCATGTGTGAAGAGGTTCACGATGTTCATATTCAACTGGGTGTTGTAATATGATCTCAAAGGCTTGTTGTTGTTTCTCTAACAAGGATGTTGGTTCTGGAATTGTGAAAAGAGAATTTTCAACAATATCACCCCTAGATTTGGCAATTTCTATAAAATGTATAGCTTCTTCGACAACATCATTTGAAACCATTGATTGATCCCAATTAAAGAAAATATTGAATTCCCTTCGACCAAGAGTTTAAAGGTCAGAAATTGTGATATTGTTTGGAGGTATCAAGCGAGACAAAACTTTCCATTATTCAAAATCATCTTCAACAATGGTTTCTTCTTAATGGGAATCTTCATCTTCATCAACAATATCAAAATGTATAGGGGAACGATCAACATGCCATTCTCGATATCGAAAATTCCGCCAAATTTCAATCACTGTTTCATTGGAGAGGCCAATATCATTGGGAATATTACTAAATTGTTTGTACAAAAGCAACTCAGTCCAACATAAAGTCTCACCCATCAACCCCTCATCGGGAATAGAATAAAAGCGTGGCCAAACTCAAACAATGGCATGAACATATCCATGTTTCCATGGTTCTTTTTTAAGTTTTCCATCAAAGGTCCAAGATCTTGATATTTCTATCATAGACAAATGATCAAGAAATGAAGGTCAATTTTGATATATTTGAAGAAAACTATCCGGAGATGAAAATGGACACTCATTTGATACTTTGAAAACCCTTCTACCAACATTTAAGGAAAAGAATTTCCTACCGCAAACAACAAGAGGTAGTTTCAATAACATATGACATGTTTATTGTGCACCAATGTCACGATCAACAAAGGTTTCTACAAGGAACCTTCTGTATGCACACAAAACAGGAGCTTCTGAGCCGCTTGCATTTGAAATTCTACTCAACATATCTTTGTAACTTTCTGATCTCTTTTCCATTTCTTGGAAGCATACCTTTGGCAATATATTTTAAGACAACATGTCGAGAAACCACAAGATGACAATCAACATTAGCATGCCAAATTGCAAGAAGATCAACATTATGAACATTTAGTCTATCATAATTTCATGCCTACATTTCTTTTCCCCTTTCTCATCTATGAACAATATTGAATCATCGCTAACCTCCCATGGAGCATTGTATCGACATTTGAGAATAGACCCTTTTTTCACAAACAAGATTCTACACTGCACTTTGTATGTCTTTGAACATGATTTAACAAATGCTCATAATCATCTTAAGCATTAGAAGAGAGAATTTGTTCACAATTTAATAGGCATGGATCATCATTTAAGCTTCAAGGAATGCCTGGAACCCATGTGTGTGGTATGAATGCTGCAGCAGGTGTCAACATTCAATCTTCATGTTGTAGCTGTTATGAATACTGCAGCGAATGGTATATACATTACAATAAGTGATATATACATCTTCAACATTCAATATAGGTAATATGAACTTTGTAGTAGGTGATTAAATATATTTGAGAATGTATATATCAATGTAATTTCACTATATATATATACATCAATAACGATAGCATTTAGCAACAAGGTAGTTAATGTTTACCAAAAGATGAGGTTGTAGTTGTAAATCAAGGTCCTATGGGATGAATGAGGCCACGGCATAATTTGACATCTTTGTCATTATACGGCAGGATAAATGACACCTTACCTTTCTCAATTGTAATTGTGTCCACCTACCAAAAGCGTGTATAGAATATTATTTTATTTTATATATTCTTAGACCTGTTGAGATTATATCAATGTATGAACCTCGCCATTGTGAAAAAAATTATACGAATCTCGAAATAATAAGCCAAATACTTTTCTTTATTTATTTCGTCATAACCATTGACAAAATCAATTTGGCTCTCACACATGAAATCTTTTATATAATTATTATTTTATTTTAACTTTTAAATTATAATTAATTAAACTTTAATGTCGATGCTAATTACTCTTTGCGATGCATCTTCTCCACGATGTATCATTTGTGAGATATAAGATTTCGATATAATATTGAAGCGCATGACAAACTAAAATACGATCGACAAATTGAGATACTTAGTGAAAGATGATTTTCCTCCACGATGTTATTGCATAATAATAAGAATAACCAATATGTTAGACGTAATGTATATTTTTTTTAAGGGAACATGATAAAAATTATAAGCCTCGTTTGGACAAATTCCATATGTAACAAGAAAGGCATAGCTTACTCTAATTAGGTTCTCTTATTACCTCATAACTATGTACACCAACTTTCTAATTAGGTTCTCTGATTACCTCATAACTATGTACACCAACTTAAGATTACCCCTATGGGGTAGTGTTCTTTGTGGATTCCTGGTAAGAAGGATCAAAGGTACATCAAAGTGCAACACTTTCATGTTTATAAAACTTATATAGAATTTGGTATAATGAATTCATGCTATATGTGTTAAATTGTAGTTTATACACATTTTAATTGTAAGTGTCTTAAATTGGGTTTTATAGATATACTAGAAATTTATAGATACTCATTTGAAATTACAAGGTTTTCGGTATTAGTATATATTTTGAGGGTCTTAACATTATTAAATAATTAAGTTTGTATCTTCTAGTGCAACTTATAATTAGTTTTAAAAATGGTTAAGATAATAAAAAGTTATAGAAAAAACAAAAGAGTATGTATTTTAGGATTATATGTCAAGACAAAGATATATTAAAAACATTAAAAGATATTAATTTTAAGAAAAAAAATTATATCCTATGGAATATGCATAGTTGACTTGTAGCTTCATGAAAAATTAACCTATAGAAAAATAACTTGAAAATAGAGATATTGAGAGGTATTACTAGGTTGCATGTCTTGGTAGGAGTGTCACGTGTTCCTCGAGAGTATACACACTTATTAGTAACTTGCACACATTCTTACTAACAAAATCCTAAAGCACGAGTGCATATTATTTCCAAGATCCCCGGACACATACCAATAACTTAAAACCACCCAATGACACTCACATCCCCAACCACAACACCTTCAACTCATGCATCCAAGACCACAAACAAAACCTTCAACTCACATCAAATCTTCTACCATGAACCCAATGCATGACCTCCCATTTGTATACTTTACCAGTTAATGGGTATATTAGCACCATTAAGGTTTTTGAGAATTAGGTATAGATATGGAGACTTGGCCAAGTCATGAAAATTGTTCATTAGTAGGGCCTAAGATCCATAAGGCCTAAGATCCTAAGATACACACACTAGAAATTTATAGACACCCACTTGAAATTACAAGGCCTTCGATCCATCAAGGCCTAAGATCCTAAGATACACATACTAGAAATTTATAAACACTCACTTTAAATTACAAGGCCTTCAATGTTAGTGCATGCTAAAAGGGTCTTAACATTATCAAAGGATTTTTTTAAGATTATAGATTTATACATATAACTAGTTTTTAAAATCAAGTAAAATAATAAAAATTATAGAAAAAGAAAAAATATTTTAAAAAAAAAAATTATATATTTGGAATATGCATAGTTGACTTGTAATTTCATCTAAATTTAACCTAAAGTATTAATAAAATATGCATATCTTATAAACCTAATCCATTTATGCAACTTTCCCAAGTCCCATTTACCTTTATGAATATGCACATCAACATTTCTATTACCATTTTTAGTTCCATTACATTTGTATGCCAATAACAACTCATAAGTAAAAAATCATCTCATTTTGTAACTTATATATATTTTTGTATTTCTTTGAATTTAGAATGTAACTTACAAAACATAAAATAGTAGCAAAGTGTTTAAAGTTTATTGTTTTTACACTATTTCTTTTCATATAGAATGTAACTTATAAAACATAATATACTAGCAAAGATTCTTTTATTTTTAGTATCTTTCTTACTTTAATACTTTATGCTATAACATAATCAATTCAATATTATTTAAATTTTACTTAATTTTCAATCCCATTTAAATTAATGGATAAAACATATGTATATTTAGTCATTTATTTTAGTATAATAAGTTAAATATAATTAATTATTTTATAATCTTTAATATATATATATATATATATATATATATATATATATAATTTAAAAAAATCTATATATATTTAAATAATATATTTAGGTAGGTGCAAGTTAATAGTGGTAAACAACAATTTGTTAACTTGAGGGGATTATTCAAGGTACTTTTACACGAATTGAATAGGGTGTAAAAAGATAAAATGTAAATTGAATTAGTTTTCAAAATATATATTTTATTTATATATCTTTGAAGAACTATGTGAAATTTGATTTCAATACATAGTTTATTTTTCAAGAAAATATAATTTATATATGCTCATGTAATTTCCTTAAAAAATTGTATAATTGTAGAGAACTATTTGTTATACAGGCTATTTTTTAAATATATAATATTAATTTAATATTCCCATGATCTGACCTGATCGAGGAGGACGGACGGATGGATGGACGGATGGATGAAGGAAGGATGGACGGACGGATGGATGGAAAGATGGACGGACGGATGGACGGAAGATGGATGGATGGATGGAATGGATGGATGGAGCCGGATGGATGGATGGAAGGATGGATGGATGGATGGATGGATGGACGGAATGGACATGGACATGGATGGATGGATGGATGACGGATCCTTGCCGCCACTTTTTTCTCGTGAACTTCTTGCAGGAACCCATCTATATTTTAATAAATAAAAATTAAAAACTTAATCAGACACCTTCTATATTTTAATAACTAAAAATTAAATCGTAATTAATAATCATAAACACCAACCCTTAATCTGGCTCGACTTTTTATCCCCTCAAGTTTCAAACAGGTGACTTAACATCACAGAGTGCCTTAAGAGTACACTCGGTCACCAATTATCCTACACCTTGAGGACATATTTAAAAAAAATGTTATTACTCATCTTACATTCAAATTTAAAAAAAAAAATTACATTTGAATGATTGAAAAGTAGACATGTACATTAATTATCTAATTTAATATAATATTTTACTTAAAATATAGTATCATGATATTTTTTTATAAATAAATAATTTATATATTTTAGAATTAATAAATTTATCATATAATTTAAATAAAAAATCTAAAAATGTTTAGAATTTTTTTTTATTAAATAATTTTTTAATAAAATGTAAAAAATCATAATCATTTTATTAATAAATCATTTAAAAATACAAAATAAAAACAAATTAGATATTTAATTAAGTGCCGATAAAACCAATGCTACAAAAACTCTTTCCCAAAAATTTAATTAATTTTGTATATTATTTTGAAATATCAAAGTTCTAGAATACTCAAATAAAAAAAAAAATTCTTCTCCAACATTTTATATATATTTTGGAATGTGGAAATTTCAGAAAACTCAAATAACATTATGACTGAGTGTGAAAATTACACATTCGTATTTATATATGATTCGATTTTTTTTAACAACATTAAAATATTTAAATAAATAAACATAAATAAGTTAAAAAAGAAAACCTCTTGGAATTTATATAGGAAACCTCTCTATATATACTACATTTTATTTTATGAAAGTCAAATTTTGGTTAACCAGGATTTCTTTTTTTGTTTACTAAAGCCTAAGAGTGCCATCCATCGGAGTGATCTGTATGCTAACGGATCTTTAGCCGAGGGGACAAAGGGTTTCTTTAGTACACTTTCTTCCGGAAAAACATATATTAACCCCAAAAAAGGCATCATACAGTTGCATGAATCAAGTCGGGGGAAAATAACAAAAATGTTATTCGATAATTGATGTTGCGTATGCCGGGACGGTGGGATTCTCCATCTTTAGTACTGCTTCAGTTGAATTTGGCAATTCCAATACCAAAAGAGGAAAACCTGAAACATATTCCTCTTCCACGCCAAATTCCAATAGCAAGAGAGGAGAAAAAACTAAAATGTATTCCTTTCGCTCGCTTTCATTTAGGTACGCCTTTGAATCGATGACCCCAGATCAGTCAGACGGCATCATCTGATCTTGTCTAGAATGATCTAATTTGACTTCTTCGTTATTCCACGACGAGTTAAAGAACAGTGCGTGCTTCTCAATTGTAATTGTGGCCACCCACCTTAGTGCATAGAGGTATTATTTATTTATATATTTACGTCGGAAAGCTTTTGTCGCTAAGAGCTTCATGTCTATGGTTCAAACATTTATTAAATCTTGTTTGTCCATTTAGGGTGGACGACCATCGAAGCACCGTCTAGTTGCCAGTCCGATCATAGCGTACAGGTCTCCTTCTAGTGGGCTTTGGTGAGGGCCATGGTCTACGCATCATTCGAAAATGAAGGAGTGGGACTGGTGAAGCTATTAATGGCATCCCACACTGTAGAAACATAAGGTTCAATGAAGCAACCTTGGTTATTTTTTCGAAGGATGAAAAATGACATCAATTAGTTTATATCAACCACTTTTAATAATGTGGTTGTGCTAGTTGACGTCCAATTTGCATAGGAGGATTACTAGATCATGGTTGACCATGGTTAACTATGGTTGAACGTGGTTAACTATGGTCAACGAGGGTTTATTTTGGTGAACATATGATTGATTAGGGGTGAGAATGGTTGACCATGGTTGTCCATGTTTAACTATAGTTGACTAAGATATACTATAGTTGACCATGTTGACTTTAATTGTCCATGGTTGAGTATCGTTGACTATGAAAGTCTATTGTTGACTATGTTTGACTATAGTTTTTTGAGATCTTTTGTTGTCCCTTATTACAAGTTTGTATCCAGAAACACTCTCAACATTAGTCAACAGACATCTTGATTTTTCTCACCTTTGCATTCTCAACGGACGTCTTGATTATTTTCAATTTTATTATCTCAATGGTCATCTCTACTCCCTCCTATTTAATACATACCACGACACTCTTTTTTCCTACTTTGAGCTTTTTGGTTGTCCCTAATGATGGGTGGAGTGTCCACTCGAAATGTTGGACGTTTCAAAACCAGGTACACAGTTTGTATCCAGAAACACTCTCAACATTGATTATGATTGTCCATTGTAGACGATGATTCACCATGGTTGAGTACATGTGACTTTGTTGACACTTTAGACCATGTTGATAATAGATGTGCATGATTGTGTATGGTTGACCATGGTTGAATATGGTTCACAATCATTGACTATAGTCAATTTTGGTTGAATATGGTTGACTTGGGTTTACAATGGTCGATATACATATGATTATGGGTCAATATGGTTGACCATGCTTGACCACATTTGACCTTGTAGACTATGTCTAACCACATTTGGCTATGATTGACTATGATTACCCATGAAAGGCTATAGTTGGCAATGGTTGACCATAGTTGACAACATTTGACTATGGTAAGCATGTAGGCCATGTTGACCATGGTTGACTATGGTTGACCATGGTTCACTATGTTTTCCCATGGTTCACTATCGTTGACTAAGGTTGAGTATGGTTGACCAGGGTAGATCATGGTTTACTCTGGAAGACCACGAGTGACTATGGTTGACTATATATGACCATGGTTGATTATGGTTGACTATGATTGACTATGTTTGACAATGTAAACTATATAGGACTACGTTTGACCATGTTGACTATGGTTGTGTATGAAAAGATATAGTTGACTCTGGTTGACCATGGTTGACTATGGTTGACCAAGGTAGACCATGGTCGACTAAGGAAGGCCATGTAGACCACTGGTGACTATGATTGAACATAATTGACTATGTTTGACCATCGTTGAATATGGTTGATCAAGGGTGACCATGTTTGACTATGGTTGTAACATCCCCATTTTTAATCCCTGGTTTAGTGATGTATGATGTAAATATGATGTATGGCCACACACTCGACTATGTGAGATGTAATCATCGTATATTGTAATAATAAAATAAAATGTAACTTCAAAAGTAGATAGAGACTGACCGAGTAATGGAGGATACGTTTATACAAGAGAGAGGCGTCCAAGGGGTCTAATGGGGATTTATTTATGGGTATTAATCCCAACCCACTTTTTAAAATTATTGTTTTGTATAAACCTTTTAATTTTCTTTTGAGTGTATCAAAGTCCCAATCATGAAACACATGTAAGACAGTTGGTGTGAAAAATCACTTCACATAGTTAATGAGCGCATGGGGTCTGAGTACAATCAACATTGGGGAATTTGAGATTCAACATGTATGGTTTGTGCAGGTGGAGGGGAAGATAGTTGGTAGATTCGAATAATTGTATGAAAATTAGCTTGTTGTAGGTTATTTTGGGTTGTGAGTGAACAATAGATAGACACCCTTTCTTGTGGATTCATAGCCCCAACTTGGGGGTGATTTGATACTGAGATTTGGACCAACAAATCTATGGTTCGGTGGAACATATGTTTCGAGCAGCTGGTTGCACATTTGTTGATAAAAGATAAATGTTTTATCTCTATTTCCTTGTTTTAATTACGGGTTTTAATTCTTGTGCATTTTACTCTATGTTTTCAAGTGAATTGATGCTACTATGTGCATATAAATGGAACTGCATGAATGCTTTTAAATATTTATGCTAGTTGCATACATTTTTATCTTGATGTATGCATTTAGTGGAAATGGGTATCAAAAAAAATTGTTGGTTTTAGTAGTGGGGGCTAGTACAATTGTTGATAATGGTTGAACCTGGTTGAATATGATTATCTCACGATTGACTATGGTTTACTATGGTTGGATTTCATCACAATGTGATGTTGGTGAAGGGTTATGTTCAATTGTCACATCAGGATATCTTCGTCACATTACAACAATGGGTTTTGTTTAACACATTGCAATGTTAAGTTATGATTGTCACATTGTGACATTAGTTTATGGTTGTCATATTGGGACATGAGGTTTTTCTCATCACATAACAAAATTTCGTTATGGTTGTCATATTTTGACGTTGGGTTTTGTTTATCACATCCCGACATCATATTATGTTCATCACATTGCGACGTTGGATATGTTTGTCGCATTGTGATGTTGAGTTATGTGCGCCACATTGCAACATCGGGGTATGTTCAACTCATTAAGACATTGGTTTGTGTTCATCACATTTCGATGTTGGGATATGTTCGTCTCATTGTGGAGTTGGGTTGTGTTCGTGACATTATGATGTTGGGAAATGTTCATCACAATGTGATGTGGGGTAATGTATGAAACATTGTGAAGTCAGGTTATGTTTTTCATATTGCGATGTTGAGTAATGTTTGTCACATTATGTCGTTCAGTAACATTATGGTCACATCGGTGGAAAATGGTGCCATTAGTGGTTGAATGTGGTTGACCAATTTAGACCATGGTCGATTATGGAAGACCATGTAGACCATGGGTGACTATGATTGAACACGTTGACTATGGTTGATCATGGGTGACTTTGTTTGACTATTATTGACCATGGATGACCATGTTTGACTATATTTGAGCATGATTAACCGTAGTTAAATACTATGGTTGTATTTCATCACAATGTGATATTGGTGAAGGGTTATGTTCAATTGTCATGTAATCTTTGTTACATTACGACATCAGGTTTTTTTCAACTCATTGCAAAGTCATGTTATATTCATCACCTTACAATAGGAGGTTGTGTTCGACATATTGCGACATCGAGTTATGTTCTTCACATTGTGACATAAGTTTATGGTCATCACATTGAGACATGAGGTTTTGTTCATCACATAATGGTGTCATGTTATGGTCCTTAGATTGCGATGTTGGATTTTGTTCATCACATCTTGACGTCATCTTATGCTCATCACATTACGATGCTCGATATGTTTGTCACATTGTGACATTGAAGTATGTTTTGCTCATTGTGATGTTGGCCTATGTTCATGGCATTGCAAAGTTGGTCCATCTTCGACTCATTGTAATGTTAGGTTGTGTTGATGACATTGTGACGCTCGGATATGTTTGGCTCATTATGAATTTGGGTTGTGTTCATGAAATTGGAATGTTGGGCAATGTTCGCCACATTGTGATGTTGGGATATGTTAGATTGCATCACAGTGTGATGTTGTTGAAGGGTTATGTTGAAATTTGATGTCATGATATGTTTGTCACATTGTGATGTTAAGTTGTGTTTATTACAATTGTGACGTTGGGTTTTGTTCAACACATTACAACAATGGGTTATATTCGTCACATTACGATGTTGGGTTATGTTTGTCACATAGCAATGCTGGTTAATGTTTTCCACATTGGGATGCCATGTTTTTTTCATTACATTGTAACATTAGGTTATGTTTGTGACATTGCAGGACTAGTTTATGTTCATCACATTGTGAAAATGAAGTTTTGGCCAAGTTTTTTTGAGAAAAATTCTAACAATTTTTTTCCTTTGTTGTGATGATAGGGACTTTGAACTAATGTGATGTATTGTATGGAAGGAAAATTCCTTGTGATGTCATGTGTGATGACTAAAACATTTTTTCATGAGAAAAAAGTTTATTTTCGTGCGACACAAAAGTTTTCTCTCTCATGATGTATCACACTTAAAATATCTTTCCTTATGATATTGATAGAAAATCAGCTTGAACTTTGCAGATGATGCTTTGTACTTGTTCCAAGGACATTGATATAAAACATCTTCACTTATACATTGTAGATGATGATTTAAACTTGTTCTAATGACATCGATAGAAAATCAAGTTGATTTATACCTATAAGGACATTTTTTAAAGGACATTGATAGAAAATCAACTTGAACTTTGCAGATGATAATTTGTACTTATTATAAGGACATTTAAGTACACAACACATGCATCATAGAGTGTATGCATTGCACCATGGTACACACTATGAATATTATACATCCATATATAATTTTTATACTATATTAAGATTGTCTTATAAGAAATCTCAACACTTTTAGAATCGTTCAAATTGGTTTGTAAACATAATGTATCCTAAGATCACATTCGAACATAACCCTTCACCAACATCACATTGTGGATGGAAGAATCTCTCCAAAGATTTCATTCTTTAAAGTAGAGATGAATATCATGTATTAAATTTATAGTATAACATTGAATATAATGATTACAATGAACCTAATAATATTTATAAATGATTAAAAAGAATCCCATAAAAATCCAACCACATATAATTATAGCTATGATTAATAAATATATTAATTATAACTAATATAATATTAATTATAAATATAAACTAATTCATAATTATGAATCCATAATATTGATCACAACCATAATCTAATCAATTGACAACAAAATGATATTAATACATTAATAATTATTATTAATCAATGTATTAATAAAAAATATTGTATTCATATATTAATAGAATTATACATAATGATTTTGAAAATATTCATATATTAATTGTTATAATTAATGTATTTATATATTACTATATTAATGTTTTAATAAAAATTAATATAATTAATATATTAATAAATATAATATTAATGTTTTAATAATAATTAATATAATCAATATATTAATAAATATAATATTAATGCTTATATTAATTATAATTATATAATGATCGATAAATATGAATTCATATAATAATGATTTTATATTAATTATTAATGACAATAATAATACGAATTAATATAAAATATAAATCTCAATCATAATTATAATTAATAACAATAACAATTATAATTAATAACAATAACAATTATAATTAATATTTAATTATTATTAATACATTTATAATTAATTAATATACTAATACATTAATTAATGCATTATGGATTAATGACAATAATAATATGAATTAATATAAAATATAAATCTCAACCATAATTATAACTAATAACAATAATAATTATAATTAATATTTAATTGTTATTAATACATTTATAATTAATTAATATACTATTACATTAATTAATGCATTATGGATTATTAATGCATTATGGATTATTGTAATATTGTATTGGTACAATTAGATTGAGGTAAAGCAAACCACAAGGAGGAGCTTGTTCTAACACAATATGCTGGCACACAACTCATGGGAATAATAGGAAGATTCTCGAAATTATAGATCTCGACCATGTAACTCATGGAATAAAAGTTGGTCCACGTACAACCCTTCATCTTCCACTATATGTTTTTCGTATTTTATGTCCATTTTTTGTAGTGTCTTTTCCACTTAAAGAATATATGGGCACCGCAAAAGAAAAGGAATAATAAAACTAGCAATTAAACAATCGATGAACATATACAACAATTTGAAGTATGCCTAAAAAGACATCTGGTTATCTCGTGGATTCATCTCGTATTTTTTTTAGTGACATCATCATATGCTAGCAACACTACAACAGATGTATCCATATCCCGTAATTGAATAACCTGCATGATGGTAACAAACATGAACTTGCATGGTCATATATTAATGCTGACTCGATGGTTATTTTGATGTAATTAATTTCTTACCAAGCTCCTAGAAAACCGAATGAACATGGATTTGCAAATGAATGAAACGTGAATAAGCCAAAACAAAGGTAGGGTCACGGGACAAGCATGAATATGATATTCTTTCTTCTCCATCATATGACTCAATTCCAACCGATCCCCTAAGCTCATAGTTAATTTGATTAGCATTAACTTCAGTGAAATGTATGCATTCGTACTAAGCACATCAAGTTCGATATGTAGCAATGATCTAACATGTTTGATATGCAACAATGATACCATAGGTTCTATATGTAGTATCGATCCAATGATACAACAAGTGACGCAAGGGCATTTAGCCCAAGCCAACAATGTGATCATTTTGTCACATGTTGTGGCTTGAAGTTGAACTAAGGAGGCCGGGAAATTTATTCAAATGTTTATTTTAAGTAGATAATTATTGTTAGATGGTATTGTTGTCAATTAAAGAGTTTGAAGAGTTATACTT
>SNQJ01S0051767.1:122347-146656 GCA_010110895.2 Picea sitchensis
GTTTTTTGAAGGCCCTTTA
Source organism: Picea sitchensis (assembly GCA_010110895.2). Lineage (NCBI taxonomy): Eukaryota > Viridiplantae > Streptophyta > Pinopsida > Pinales > Pinaceae > Picea > Picea sitchensis. Next base: position 122,367 of record SNQJ01S0051767.1, read on the forward strand.
TATATAAAACCTCTTACTTACAAAAAAAATTAAAGAGTTTGAATAAGGAATAATGGCTAAATTATAGCTCCCTGTGAGGAGCTAAGCCATCTAGTTAGATTGTTGCAAATTTGTAGGGTTAGTTTTAGCTAAATTTAGTAAGGATCCTCAAATTGTGGAAGAGGTGGTTAGTGTTTAGATTCTTCTTGGTTGCACTTCGAGTTAGAGTGGGATTTGGAGGGGAGAGACGGGGGAAAAAAGGGAAATAAAACCAAATCTGTTAAGTGTTCGGACCTATAGATTGAATTTGACTGTCAAAGAATAAAATAATGAGTTCCAGAAATTTGTGAATTTATGATCGACCATATTTCTTTTGTGGGAAAAAGTTAAAAACAAAATGGATTGACATCTTCTTTGAATACCTGAAATTCATCGCAGATTTAGTATTTATGCAAATAGAGGTACTGTGACTATTTTTTTCTTCTTATTATTTAGTTTTAAATGAAATCTCAATCAATTTAGGGTTTATATACAATGCAGAGACTCCAATCATGATGAGTATGCACCTATGATCGTCGATGTATATGAGTTGAGGAAAATCAATTTGATTTATTGTCAAATTTGAGTGTCTAGGATCACCACAGGAAGAAACAACATGTTTTCCATTGTTACAGGCTAGGCCTCATCGTTTTGGCAAACTTGAGAGCCTACGGTTCTAATTGCACATCGCACACAGATTTACAAGTGATTTATTGATCCATATGCAACACAATATGAGTCATTACTAGGGCCCAAGCACTTGTTCCATGCTCAGAGTTTTAGTCTCGTCGCAGCGTTTGATATTTCATTACATTAACTCTTAGGATTGAAGTCTTATTCTTGGAATAACATGCAATAGAAAAAGGATTATAGCGTACAAGAGAGTTAGTGTAAGTGCTTTTGGGATTTGCTGGCAGAACCAATACAAATAAAGGAAAGGAGCCAATTGTGGAAGCAAATCATGCTCAACAAACTAAGCTAACTTGCTTGGTAAGTGATTCTTAGGTTTTAACATATTTTTGTCCATCAATTTTGGTATCAGAGGGAGGTTTTTCTCAGCAAACCAGAGAAAGGACATGGCTTTCCGAATTGGCAGAGCTCGGGGTCGTGGCAAAGGCTCACCAAAAACAAATTGAGAGGTTATGGAGGAGATGAGAGAGCTAAGAGATAGTATGGCAGCTATGGAGCTGGGAAGACAGAGAGATCCAGTGGTAGGAGATGTGAGTGAGCCTGAAGAGGAGGAACATGAAGAGGAGGCAACACCTATGGCAGAGACACCTGAGTTGAGGTATTTTTGGTCGATTCTAGGGGCCACATCAAGACCAAATCCCGAGTTTCCTACCTATGAGGGAAGCCTCACTACTGAACACCTGATTGACTAGATGAATGAGCTAGACAAATACTTTGAGTATGATGAGATTGAGGAGAAAAAGAAGGTCAGATTGGTAGTGACATGGTTGAAAGGGATTGCATCCCTATGGTGGGATAGTGTGCAAGCTGAGAGGATAAGAAAGAACAAACCATTGATCAAGAGCTGGGGTAGGATGGTGGCCAAGATGAGGGCCAAGTTCTTACCCAAGGATTACCATCTGAATTTATATAGGGAAATGCAAAATCTGAGACAAAGATTGTTGACTGTAAGAGAGTATACTGAGGAATTTTACAAAGTGAACTTGAGAGCTGGCTATGTGGAGGAATAAACTGAAAAGACTGCTAGGTATGTTAATGGGCCATGAATAGAGATACAAGATGAAATCAACATGATATCTCCCAGGACAATGGAAGAGGCCTACCAATGTGCCTTGAGAGCAAAAGAAAATCTATTGAGGAAGCATAACTTCAATAGAGGAAGAGTTTCAGCCAAAGGAAGAGGGAAAACAACTGGAAGGGATAAATTTGCAGCCCAAAAAGGAGAGTCCAGGAACTCAAATTAGCAGGAGCAAAAAAATAGGGGCAATGACTCAAGAGGAGGAAGACCCTACCAAGGAGGTAGAGGTAGATGAAGAGGCAAAGAAACTGTCTTTATATGTTACAAATGTAACAAATTGGGTCATAGATATTTTGAATGCCCAGAGAATGAAAACATTGGATAAAGAGGGGCCTATGTAGCTCAAAATGAGTAGCAGCAGGAGAAGTTGCCAGTGGCTGAAAACTTACCTGAGGCTAGAGAGGCTTTGATGATAAACAAAGTCTTGTTGAAGCCTGAGAAGGAAAATGCAGAACCTGCTCAGAGGAAAGCCTTGTTCAGGACTATGTGCAAGGTCAAAGGAAAATGATGGAAGATGGTGATTGATAGTGGGAGCATTGACAATATGGTTTCCACAAAGATGGTGGAGAAGCTGAGAATGAAGAAGAAAAAACATCCAGTTCTCTACAAAGTATCTTGGTTGCATAAATGACATCAAATCCTAGTAAGTGAACAATGTGAATTTGATTTACAAGTAGGTACATATAAAGACTAAATAATATGTGATGTTATGCCCATGGATGTGTGCCATGTTCTTTTGGGGAGACCTTGACAGTTTGACAAGAAAGTAGTGCACGATGGTAGGAGGAACTGCTATAGTTTTGATAAGGATGGAATGAAACATGTCTTACTTCCTTTGCAAGAAGGTACTATAGTAGAGAAACAAGCAGCAAAAGTCTTAATGTTGACTAGCAAAAATGATTTGCAGCAGTTCGAGGAGGAGGGAGTGAATTATGTTGTGATGTGTAAGCCCAAGGTAGTGATGAAGAAGACTACTATTTCATATTTTCCTGAAGAAATTCAGGAAATGTTGGCTGAGTTTGGAGACATTGTGGTGGATTATTTTCCCGATGAGTTGCCACCCAAGAGAGATATAAGCCATCACATTGAATTCATTCCTAGAGTTAGTTTACCCAACGAGGAAGCCTATAGGTTGACACATCAGGAGAATGAGGAGGTCAGAAAGTAAGTACAAGGACTGCTAGAAAAAGGGTTGATTAAGAAAAGTTTGAGCCCATGTGCAGTGCCAACAGTGTTGACCCCAAAGAAGGGTGGTGAATGGAGGATGTGCACAGACTGAAGAGCCATTAATAAAATAACCATCAGATATAGGTTTCCATTGCCCAGGATGGATGACATAATGGTTTGTCTGAGTGGGGCAACATACTTTTCTAAGATAGATATGAAAAGTGGATATCATCGTATCAAAATTAGAGAGGGGGATGAGTGGAAGACATCCTTCAAAACTAATGAAGGGTTGTATGAGTGGATGGTTATGTCATTCAGATGATCAAATGCCCCAAGTACTTTCATGATATTAATGAATGAAGTCTTGAGAGACTTCATAGGCAAATTGGTGATAATTTACTTGGATGATATACTAATTTTCAGTCAGTTAAAGGAGGAGCATCTGAGATATGTCTTGGAAAAGTTGCAAGCGAAGAATTTATTGGTGAACATTAAGAAATGTTCATTTCTAAAATCTGATTTAGTGTATTTGGGCTTTGTGGTTTTGAAGGATGGTTTGAATATGGATCCAGAGAAGGTAAAAGCAATTTTGGATTGGCCTTCCCCTCAAAGAATATTTGAGGTAAGAATCTTTCATGGCTTAGCAAGATTTTATAGGAAATTCATAAAGAACTTTAGTGGAATTTTTTCTCCAATTGTTGAGACTATTAGAAAGGACAAGTAACAATTCAAATGGATAGCAGAAGCTGAAAGTAACTTTCAGCTGTTAAAGAGAAAGATCACTGAGCAACCCGTGTTGGGTTTACCAGACTTTGGAAAACCTTTCCAAGTTAAGTGTGATGCTAGTGGGGTATCCATTGGGGTTGTGCTCAACCAAGAAGATAAACCGGTGGCATATTTTAGTGAGAAACTAAATAAAAACAAACAAAAATATTCCTCATATGATAAGGAATTTTATGCCATAGTCCAAGCTTTGAAACATTGGAGGCATTACTTGATGCCTAAGGAATTTGTGTTGTTTTTTGATAACCATGCTTTACAATACATTATGCAGTAGACCAAGTTGAATTTGAAGCATGTCAAATGGGTGGAGTTCTTATAGAGTTTCACCTTTGTGTTGAAACATATCAGCGAACAATCGAATAGGGTGGCTGATGGATTAAGCAGGAGGCATTTAATTGTACACGCAAATCATGTACAAGTTTTGGTATTTGAATATCTTAGAGATTTATATGAAACTGCAAATGAATTTCATTGTGCATATAGAGCTTGCAAGAACCTTGTAGAGGTGCATAGAGATCTATGGACATAATATATGTTGCAAGATGGTTTACTATTCAAGGGAAGAAAATTATTTATTCCAAAGTGTTCAATGAGGGAAAATCTAATTCAAGAAAAGCACAATGGTGGAATGGATGGTCACTTTGGTAGTGATAAGACTAATGGGCAGCTGAGTCATTTCTACTTCTGGCCAAGGATGAGGTCCGAGGTTGAGAAGTTTGTGAGCAAATGTAGGATCTGTCAGCATGCTAAGGGAAGAAGTCAAAACACAGGCTTATATACCCCATTGCATGTCCCTACTAGACCTTGGGACTCTGTAAGCATGGACTTCATTTTGGGTTTGCCCATAAATCAGAAAGGGAATGACTCAATATTCGTAGTGGTTGATAGGTTTACAAAAATGGCACACTTTATTCCTTGTTATAAGACAAGTGATGCCACTCATATTGCTAACTTGTTCTTTAATGAAGTTGTAAAGCTACATGGTTTTCCCAGAAGCATTGTCTCTGATAGAGATGTGAGGTTCACAGGTCACTTCTGGAGGACATTGTGGAAGAAGCTGGGTACTAAGCTAAACTTTAGTTCAACTTATCATCCACATTCTGATGGTCAGAATGAGGTAGTTAACAGAAGTTTGGGTAACATGTTGAGGAGCTTGGTTGGAGAAAATCCAAAACAATAGGATAGAGTGTTGGCACAAGTTGAGTTTGCCTATAATGACTCTCCAAACAGAAGCACATGTATGAGTCCATTTCAGATTTTGTACGGTATGCATCCTAGAGGGGTGTATGAACTAAGAGACTTGGGACAATTGGAAAAGAGGAGTGCATATGGAGAAGATTTTGTAGCTAGAATTAGTGAGTTACATGAGGAAGTTAAGGAAATATTGCAGAAAAGTAATGCGAAGTACAAAATGAAGGATGATTTAAAGAGGAGGGAGAAGAACTATGAGGTAGGAGACCTAGTGTTCACTTATCTGAGGAAAGAGAGTTTCCCTAAAGGGGAGTATAACAAATTGAAAAATGAAAAATATTGGTCCATGCAAAATCCTCAGGAAGTTTTCTGCCAATGCTTATGAGCTGGAAATGCCGGAAGGGGTTGGCATATATCCTATTTTCAATGTTGGTGATATATATCCCTTTACAACAGATGATGCAGGTCATATTAAAGGAGATATATATATTGATGATGTTTTGCAGTGGCCGAAGCAAATTCCAGTAGCACAGCAATTGGAAGCAGAGGTGATCTTAGACACTAGAATTACAAAGAGTACTAGGCAAAAGGATTACTTGGAGTATTTGATGAAGTGGAAAGAAAATCCTATAGAGGATGCTACTTGGATGATTGCAATTGAACTAGAAGCTAAGGGTTTTGTTGTTGCTGACCTTTTGAACAGGGGTTCAATTCTTTTCACCCTGGGAGTCTGATGCAGGGGCATTTAGCCCAAGCCAACAATGTGATTATTTTGTCACATGTTGTGGCTTGAAGTTGAACTAAGGAGGCCTTAATATCAAGGTAAATCTATTCGAATGTTTATTTTAAGTATATAATTATTGTTAGATGGTATTGCTGTCAATTAAAGAGTCTGAATAGGGAATAATGGCTAAATTATAGCTCCCTGTGAGGAGACTAAGCCATATAGTTAGATTGTTGCAAATTTCTAGGGTTAGTTTTGGCTAAATTTAGTAAGGATCCTCAAATCGTGGAAGAGGTGGTTAGTGTTTAGATTGTTCTTGGTTTCACTTTGAGTTAGAGTGGGATTCGAAGGGGAGATACAAGAAAAAAAAGGGAAAGAAAACCAAATCTATTAAGTCTCTGGACCTGTAGATTGAATTTGACAGTCAAAGAATAAAATAATGAGTTCCAAAAATTTGTGAGTTTATGATTAAGCATCTTTCTTTTGTGGGAACAAGTTAAAAACAAAATGGATCGACATCTTCTTTGAATACTTGAAATTCATCGCAGATTTAGTATTTATGCAAACAAAGGTACTGTGACTGTTTTTTTTCTTATCATTTGGTTTTAAATGAAATATCAATAAATTTAGGGTTTATATACAATAAAGAGAATCCAAGCATGATGAGTATGCACCTATGGTCGTCTATGTATACGAGTTGAGGAAAATCAATTTGATTTATTGTCAAATTTGAGCATCTAGGAGCAACAGAGGAAGAAACATCGTGTTTTCCATTGTTACAGGCGCATGGTAAAAGAACCTTCATTTGTGAATGGGCTAGGTCTCATTGTTTTGGAAAAGTTGAGAGCCTACGGTTATGATTGAACATCGCACACATATTTACAAGTGATTTATTGAGCCATAGGCAACAAAATATGACCAAGGCCCGAGCACCTATTCCATGCTCAGAGTTTTAGTCCCGTCGCAGCGTTTGATCTTTCATTACATTAACTCTTAGGATTGAAGTCTTATTCTTGGAATAACACGCAATAGAAAAAGTATTATAGCGTACAAGATAGTTAGTGTAAGTTCTTTTGGGATTTGTTGGCAGAACCAATACAAATAGAGGAAAGGAGCCAATTGTGGCAGCAAATCATGCTCAACAAACTAAGCTAACTTGCTTGGTAAGTGATTCTTAGGTTTCAACATCTTTCTGTCCATCAACAAGGATCTAATAGGTTTGATATGTAGCGATCTAGTGATACAACTATGTAGGGGTTCTGTAATCTAGTAGAATTGATATGCAACGATTAGGGAGTTTGATATACATTGATCTAGTAGAATTGATAATGGAACGATTAGGGAGTTTGATATACATTGATCTAATTTTATATGAAACGAATTTCAAATGTGGACATTTCCACATAAAGTGAAACGATTAGGTCAAGGAGTGGAGGCATAGTTTCCCACACCTACAAGACATAGCCATCCAGACATGAATGATTCTATGTCTACACCATTAAAATCATAAGGATAAAACCCTCAAGATTATGTTATGAGTATAATCTCAGCCCTCCTTTCTTGATGATAATGAAGAATATTTAGAGTTCATTAAATCCTCACCATCCATGTAATATTTATTACCAAAAGAACCTATATTATGGAACCCCTTTTTCAATATAGGGATGCCTATCGACATAATAAATAATCAAAACATATTTCAATAAACTAATTGTATATAGAAATTTAAACACCTATTTCATTATAACTAGTTAAATATAAATTGATATATTTATAAATTGGAATATCTATATCTATATCCATCTATCTGTGTATCTATGTATCTTTTTTTCTTCCAAGGGGAAAAATGTAATTCTCATTCAAGCATAAAAAAATTTACAATGAAAAGTTTCCCATGGAACTATTCAAAGAATTACTTCAAGAGGAATGAGAGTAATATCAAGATCATACCATAAACAAAGACCATTAAAGATCCTAAAGAGAACTATATTATTCAATTCCCGGACTGATACATTACAAACCCAAAATTGGCATCTTCAAGTGATCATGTTCTATTAAATGACAAGTTAAAAAAATTATCATAAACATAAAGGTTTGTTTAAAAAAAATCTAGAGTATCCTTCCTTAGAACCACAGGTTGACCATCATGGATTTCAGAAAGGACAAAATTTTGTTCCATTAGTTCCATACCATCTTTAGAGATTTTATCAACTTCTTGATTTTTTTCTCTGAAAACATGTGTGGATCTGAGATCYTAGAAGTTTCTAGCAATGAGCTTGAGTTGTTCTACTACACCAAAGAGTTCAATATTTTGTATCTATGCATTCTTTYTYATCCACTTAATAACYATCAAAGAATCACTAAGGACCTATAGATAATTTATACATCTATCCAAAAAAAAATTTAATAGGTAAAAGAGAGCCACCATCTCCCCTAAGCTGTTAGCTCCTCTTACCAAATTTKCTTTGAAATGATAAAAGTGTGTGTAAAAAATATAGTAGGTAAAACCAAGAATGAAAGTCCTATATTGACCTTGARAAACTCCATAAAAATGTACCTAGGGAAATTATTTGTCCACTTGTAAATATTATATCCTCCTCATGACATATTTTTTAGGAACCTATTTATAGAAATGTAGTAGCCCCATCACCTGCGATGATACTTTAAAATACARGATATGAGAGTCTTCAAATAGAGMGACATTCCTTACAACCTAGATACCCCATAGAACCAGGTAATTCACTACTTGGAAAACCTCYAGTTCCCTTCTTGAGAACTATGTGAGAAAACATGATTCAATATTATGACCCTCCCATAGAGGTATAAACCCTAAATATCCTTCAATATATTTCTACACTTGAAGAGAGTAAGTACAATTAATAAAAATATGTAAGCTAGTTTCCACCTAGGTCTTACAAAGGGGATCCATGTTAGGGCACGCCTTTACTCTTCTTTGTAAATGGTTCCATGTCAACACCCTATCTAAAAGTGATAGCCACATAAGAAATTTGAATTTGGTTGGATCCCTCACCTTCCACCACCAGTAAATTGCCCCCATAACTTGATGCATGTAAGTTTTCTTCTCGCAACTCGTGAGTTTCCTTCATGCAACCCATAAGCACTCCAAAATGGCCCAAAATAACAAAAGAAAAAAATACCTGATCTTGAAAAGATATCATAAAGGTCATACAATTGTAAAACCTTGATCTCTATCCCTAATGACCTAAACCACTTCACATGGTATAATTAAGAGTCTTATGTTGGGAGAAGGGGAAATTACCAACTAGAGCACATGTATTCTTTATACATTGTTTGGAGGATATCCCTAGGATTTTTATAACCTTTTCACCATAAGGACTTCGTAGTTTTGATTTTAGTGTTTGGTTTTGATTTGGGCCTAAAATTTCCTCGAGTTTCCCATCCAAATTAAAACTAGGACTTGCAGATGGATTTGGCATTATTAAGTAGTACATGATAAAGGATCCCAAACTAGAGTGATAAAGGTGTTGGTAGTGATAATCACACCCACCCACCCACACAAACACACACAAACATAGAGAGATATCTTCCCTACCACACACCCCCCCTAAAAAAAATAAAAAAAAATCACTGTGCAACATTATAATAATTTTATTTTAATTTAATGTTTTTTGGTTGAATTTATTACTTAAATCAATTAGGATTATTTTTTTGAAATTTTATATTGCTTGACTATACACATGATAAAATTGAGGAAAGTGTATCTCTTGTTTTGTGTGTATGTCTAGAGTATTATCTGGTGCTTTAGGGTTGAATTTTGGGCTATTCAAAAAGGTCCATAGGATTTGTTGACCAAACCTAAGTAATTTCCTTGATTTTATCTCATTGCAATTATTAGAGTATGTTTTTTTATTCTAGAAAAGGAATGGGCTATCTTTGACCACTTTGTTAGTGAGACAAATCTACTCACTACATATATTTCCCTATAGCAATATCTACCCCTAACATGTCGGTCCCAATATTTTACATATGTATCTGACATCTACTATAGAAAGTGTTATTTATCATATAATACTCGATATTTTAGTTATAAATAAAAAACATGTTCTTTACGAATCAAAATACCATTTCACCTTTAGATCCCTCTGTTATGGATTATTTTCATTGCTTTTTCAAATACTTGCATGGTTCATTAGGATTGTTTATAATATACAAGTATTAGAGATATATAATAGTTCTCCTTCATGAGATTTTTCACTTCCATAAAAAACCCTCACAAAAATATATCTCTTCACATTTCTAACTCTCCTCCTAGCACCCCCACCTCCCCCAAAAAACAAAAAATTGGTTGATTAAACCCTTCCAATATGTATACCACTAGTTTAGTTTAAAAGCTCCCCTCACCACATTAATAACATTTAATATATTTACTTACATTTTAACTATTTTTAAACCCCCCATATGAACCCATGTTCTATGGTACTAGTTCGCTATTAAATCCCTCGTGGCACATGCTTACCCTAATCGCTATATCTCATTCCTCTTATGAAAATTTTCATTTCTCCTGCATCGAAGAAAAAGATTTACCACCTTGTATGGAGCCTTTCCAATATCCAACACTTAAATATTTGATATTATTGTGTTTGCATAATTTTTTTTAGGTTGGTTTCATGTGATATCGATAGGGTTTCTTCTATTTTCTTTAGATGGTAGGTATTTGGTGTTATGGGTGTGCACATCCCTATATGTAGGAAGGAAGTAATGTTTAAGTGGAATCAAAATTTTAAGATATAAGGATGAAAAATAGAAAAGGTAGTAATCTTAGAGCCCAAGAGATATTGGGAACCTTTACCAATTGTTATATCCTTATTTTTCACCCTCGACCTCATCAAGGACCTACTAATGTCATCCTGCCAGAAAATATTTTCCAACACTCAAAAACCCCTAATTTTGTGCAGAGTTGCACCTTACCTTCTTTCAAGGCACTACAATCGGTTTCTTGTGTACTTATTCCAACATGCGACCCAACATGTTTCCCTTGTGCAACAATCGAGCACCTCTTGAATCTTCTATAATTGAGGAATTTTGAGGAGATCAAATCAGAATAAGCTAGCCATGATGCAACACGAGCCCTGAAACTTTTTCCCGACCTGCTATTCATCAATTTACAAGTGTTGAACGTATCTCTAGAACCTTCTCCACCACTCTATAAAATAAGTCCAAATCAAGAGGTAGAGTAGCTTAATTCAATATAAACATTTGTTGCAAAAATAACCAAGGAGAGATTTATATTGTATTCAGAGTTCATATATCATTACTGAGAAGGCTAAGGGAGCAAGTCACAAAGATCTTAGAGTTGGAGGAGTGCTTCAAAAATACTCGAGGTATCCTCAATTGATGTACTTTAACCTTAAATTTATATAGATATATGGTTCCCCCCCTCCAATTTGGTGTGATCTGTGTTTTCTACATACATTGGTAGTTCTATCTTTACTTGAGGAAGGAAGACTAGATTTGATACATAATTTACCTCTTTGTTTTTAAAGGATTTTGAGAAGGGTTTGGTTGTTGTCTTGTGTGAAAATGGCAGTTTGCAGCATCCAAGAATCAAATATGGGAGCTACATCACCACAGGGAGATATAGGACAACCATCAAGAAAATGTATGTTTTTCCCTCTCCTCCTTTAGCATAACTATAATGTGTGTACTTTAGATCTAGAAGAAATCCTTAGCCATTTGTTCATAGTCTATCACTGATCTTGGAATATCAGTGAGAGGTATTGCCTACCCATAGGGGATATAACTTTACAACACGAATGCCCTCTTATATAGGGTTCAACTAGCCCCAAGTCCTCAAACTTGGGGACCCTCTCTTTTATTTTTATTTTAGAGATATTTACTTTGCAATTAATTGTGCGATATAATCCATTTAACCTTTTATCTTTTTTTTCATTATAATGTTTTATTGAAAAAGAAAGAGAAAATGTAACTACCTCAAAATCTGAATGTTTTGATGGGGAGGGACTCCCTTTGTTTGAAATCAAGCCATCAAGATTCGTTTAATTTGAATATGTTAGTATTTTGAAGGAATCCATTCCTTTTGTTTCATGTGGTTTTCACATTTTAGTTGATCTTCTTTCCAAAAGGATTGATGGTTCATCAATCCATTTCCTTATTTCACATTATAGATATTTTTAAAGTTCCTAACATTGCATCAAGACAGATTCAAAAATCATTTTCCAAATATCTCTAATGATACTCTATCATACCACTTTTCAGATTTAACATTTTCACCTTTTGAATATTTCTAATAAACTATTTCTCTTCCTTGGAGATTCAAAGGTGCATCTTTTGGACTCACCTGATAGTCTATTGAGGCATTTTAGAACTTGAATTTTATATATTTATAATTTCCCTGTGGAATGATGGTAGTCCATCACGAAGCTTTAGACTTACGAATGTGTGTCACTTCAACTTTCCCAATGCTTCATTGGTCAATTTTCACAGTTTCCATGGAACCATCTTTAAAAATCCCTTGATAGTGCATCGAGAGAATCTTTCCAATCAACTATATTTTGAAATGGTGTTACAACAATGGACCATTTTGTAACTTCTATGTTTTTATATTTGAAAACTTTTCAATAGACTAGAGTGGTGATTTCAACATTTGAATGTGTTTCTTACCAAAGGTCTTGATACTATATCAAGATTTGTTCAAACTTTCCATCACTTTCTTTTGAAATAACCCTATAATACCATCATGTCTTCGAATAACCATTTTTCAAACCTTCCTGATTCATTATTAAGGGTTTTTTTGATGTAAATACATCTTTCAAATCAAACCAATGGTTCATTGGGCCCATTTTAAATATACACTCCACATGTTTCAAAAGAACCTAATGGATCATCAACTTTATTTCTCTTCATTATAACAATTTTTCAAACCACCTCATTAGAGTATTGAGTGTTTTAAAAAACACAATAGACATTTTATGAAATTTCCCAATAGATCACGAAGGAAATTATAAACTTCAAGTGTCCACTTATTGAATACCCCAGATGATCCATTGATCTTTCTAAAGGATTGAAATGTTTCACATTAATTTTCATGAACTTCACAATCCATGGAATTGATGGCACATGTGACAAAATATGTTTCAAAACCAATACTCATCACACATGATACCTCAATCGTTCCCTCAAATCCTCAATTTCATTTGAATTAAATGAGAAAATCCCAACTTTTAATCAATGCCAAAGCCTTTAAATGGTAATTATCATTATTAAATTCCCTTTGATTAAAGAGTTCCTAAAGTAGAGCCATAGTTATGGTTTAGTTGCAAGTTCGGCCTACATGCAAGACACATAGTGGTAATGTTTAAAAGAACAGAGGGACTACATTATCATACTATATTTCTAGTTTCCCAAAGTCCAATCACATTTCTAGGCATGTCTCTTCAAATTCAAAAACATTTGTTTAAAGTCACACATGCATTAACTAAAAAATTAATGCAATATCTAATTTAAACTTGTTTGAGCTTGTATTTCATTCAAATTTATTTATTTAAGGGTGGGTGCAAGCTAATGTTGATCTCTCATGATGCATTAATGGTAATGCAAACATGGAAAAACAACAATTTGTTAACTTGGAGAGATGGTTCAATGTACTTTCACAATGAATTTGAATATGGTATAAAAAGATTGAATGTAGGATTTTGAATTAGCTTTGTAAATATATAACTTTTATTTATAGAATTTGTGTATGAATATGTGAAATTTGTGTTTTTCTAACAGTGGTATGTTATTTTTCATTCAAAATGTAATGCATATATTTTCATTCGTGCAGGTGTCAGTACCTAAATGATGGAATTTCCTTAATTGTTTTTGTAGAATCATAGAGAACACATTGTTCTTGTGCAAGGATATTCTCTCAAAATTTACAATGCTAATTTTCTATATTATTTAAATTATGAAAGTCATTATATCCTCGAAATTAAAATGCCTTGCATTTGTGTAGGGATTGAGGGTCTGAGCATAACAAAACAATGTTTTTTTTAGATTGTAGATCTCAATTTGTACTAGTGCAATGTATAAATCAGTCTAAATATGGTTAAGGAAATAAATTGTTATAGAATAAATACAAGAAGTATGTATTTTAATAGTATGATATATGTTGAGAAAAAAATATATTAAAAATAGTAAAAATTATAAATATAAAAAAAGATATTTGGAATCTGCATAGTGGACTCTATATGTGTGTGTAGTTTCATCGATGATGGATTTGTGTATCCTATACACAAATAATTTGAAAAATAGAGATATTGAGATCCATTATGAAAAATGGAGGTTTTGATGTATTTGTAGCCTAAACCACCATGTTTTTAATTATAAACCTAAATCCAAGGAAACCAAATCAACAGACACGTACATTAAAGTTTCATTCTTGAAACTTAATTTTATAAGCTTCCATTATGGTGTAAAAAGTTGTAAAAAGTGCTAAATTTTACTCGATACTGATTCACCCCCCCGCCCCTCTTACTATCAACAATCAGTTTTAGAGCGGTTTACCTTCAAAATAGTCTAATCATGGGAAGGGAGATTGTCAACAAAAATGGATGGTCACATTCAAAATGGGATTCCACCATTTGATGGAAATAATTATGCATATTGGAGCATTGTAATGAAAGCTTACTTGAAATCTTTAGGAGTATATATCTGTCTCTCAATTGTCAATGGTTATAAATTTTCGAAAAATACTCCAATAGATCCAAATGAGAAGAAATTAATGAGTTGTAATTAAAAGGATAGGAATGTTATCATGAGTGGGTTGACAACAACTATTTCTAGCAAGGTGATGGGTTGCAACACAACTAATGAGGTTTGGGACAAACTTAAAAACATTTATGAAGGAAATATGAAAGTCAAGAAGGTCAAGCTCCAACGACACAAAGCATAGTTTGAAAATATGAAAATGGATGAAAAAGAAGATATTGAAACCTATTTACTCATAGTAGATGAGGTTTTCAATGCCATCAAAGGATTAGGAGAATATTTCAAAGAATCCTTTTTTGTATAGAAAGTGTTGAGATCACTTCCTTTGAGATATGATGCTAAGGTATCGACCATTGAAGAAACTAGGGATTTGACTAAAATGACAATGGATGAGATACCTGATATCCTCACAACATATGAAATGAGAACATTTATAGAAAATGGATAGCCAAATAGAGAAGCAACATTTAAAGCCATAAAGAAAACAAGGAACAAATAACACAAGGTGGAAGAAAAGTCAGGAGATGAATTAGATGAAGAAGAAGCACATTTCGTAAGGAATCTCAAGAGGGGAACCGACAAATACAAAGGTAAGTTACCTTTTAAATTCTTCAATTGTGGTAGAATAGGACACCATGCTAAGAAATGTCCTTTTGAAGAAAATAAAATCTTCCACTAGAAAAAGAGTCTTTACTCCAAGGAGGAAAACAATTCTTCATATGAAAGCGATGGAGAAGAAAGGGATGTAAGGGAAGTTCTCTTCATAATTCAAGAAACTCATAACGATGACCACAAAAATTATGAAATAGATGAAATCAATTCTGGAGAAGAGTCTGATGAAGAGACCGAAGAAACAAACATATATTATTTTTGGGGAGGAAAAGAATTCACATAAAGTGAACATGAATATGATGAGAATATGGAAAAATTGAAGCATGCTGAAAAATAAAATAACAAGATGAGAAACAAAAATAGTTAATTAAAAAAACAAAAATTAGTATCCGAGAAGAAGAGAATCGTGATATTGAAAAGACAATTAACAACTTGAAGGAGAAGTTAAATAAGAAGACTGAAGATTATGAGAAATTAAAAGCATAATTGGATCACACAAGAAAGGAGCTAACATTGAGAATGGAAAAATTGTATAAATTTGAAAGAATTAATGAAAAGTTAGATGATTTTCTTAGAAATGAGAGATCACCTACTGATAAGACAAGACCTGGATACAATTACATATTGAATACAACACAGAGAGATAAAAGGGTCAAGAAAGATGAAGGGAATTCTAGAAACTATGCAAATACCTTAAGAAGTGGAATAAAAAATCAAGAGGGAGTTGAATAACAACAAGAACATGACACCTCCAACTGGAATAGATACAAATTCATAAGGGGTGCGACACCAAGAAGGTCCTTTCCTACTAGGTATGAGAATATTTTTCTTGGTCATTGTTATACTTTCATAAAATTTGGACACAAAGAAACAATGCAAGAAACAACTATATGAGAAACATAAATAATTATGGATATCCCAGGTACAATCATGTAAATAGTAGATCTGGAAATGCTTATGGATATATCAACAAAGATTACAATCCATTTGATCCACTGATGGATCAAAATATTGTATGCTACAAATGAAATGGTCTTAGTCACAAAGAACGAGAATGTAGAAATATGAAAGAGATGCTCCTATTCAAACCACAATATGGCCCAAAGGGGTTGGATCCAATGGTGGAAAGCGAGGATTTTTTCACTGTTGGGCAAGGTTCAATTCTCGTGAGGGCTTTACCTGGAGCCATGGGGACACCTTGAGGTAGTGGTCGAATGTGTGGTTACACCCAGAGATACCATATTAAATGGTATCGTGAACCATGCACACATAAGTGGATCAAAGCCCACCCCCATGTCCTTCAAATATTTTAGCCTGCACGGGTGTAGACGGATTGGCAAGTGTCGTGTAAATGGAAGGAAATTTGTAAAGAGGTCTCATGTTCGATTCTCACCCAGATTTACTCGTGCGCCATTCTTGCGGGCTGGGTGGTTGCACCTGGGGTTATAGTGGTAGCCGATGGGTATTGACCCCATGTCACGCGAGTATGAGAACCACCAGTTGTCGATTCCCCCAGTACAAAAAACAAACAAACCACAATATGGAAAAGGAAAGAGAATCCAAACAAGGAAAATTGTTGAAGATAAAGAAGATGAATGGTACATACAAAGTGGGTGCTCAACACACATGACTGGGGACCAAAACAAATTCATTAGCCTAAAGAAAGGAAAAAGTGGTAGAGTGGCATTTGGAAATGACTTCTCTGTCAAAATAATTCGAAAAGGGGTAGTGACTCTTTGAAGTGAAAATGTAAAAGCAGAAAATGTCTTATTGGTTGAATAATTAAAGAATAATATCATTAGTGTTAAGAACCAAATATCAAGATAGCATAGAAAAACCTCAGAATAAGTACTCAATGCCTTGAAAAAGAGAGAATTTAAGATAATAAGCCTCTTTGAGGGGGAAACCTCCTTATACACCACATAAATTTCCAAATACAAGATGATTCTAAATGAAAAAGTCTCATTGATATACATAGGAGACTATGAGGTATAATTACAACTAATGGACCCAAGCCGACATAAATAAAATAACCTTACTAATGTAATATTCCCCAATTAAGGGGTAATGTGCCACTATTTAGGCCTTAACATGCTCCTCCCCTTCAGATAAGTGTTTTTCGCAATGCTTGAGTAATTCTAGATGCTTTTGTATAAAATAATCATCTTCCCAAGTGGAATCTTCAGCAGTTAGTTTGCTCCACTTAATGAGATACTCTGAAATGGATCTATTCTTCAGCTTCCGAATTATTGTGTCAGTGATAGATTCAGGATCCAATATTATTTTTCCTTCCTAATCAAGTTATGGAAATATAGTTTGAACTGGGATCTTGTCACCTATAAAATTCTTTAAGCATGAAACATGGAAAATTGGGTGTACTAGTGAATATGCAGGCAACTCCAATTTGTATGCCATAGTACCAATATTTTGCAACACCTTATAAGGGCCATAATAATTTGGTGATAATTTATTATCCTTCTTGGCTTGCTTGAGGGACATATGTTTGTATGTTTGTAGTCTTAAAAACACCTAATAACCTACTTCAAAACTTCTTTCACTACGATGTTGATCTTCTTGTTGTTTCATGCGATTCTGTGTCATGGTCAGGTTGTTGTTTAAGATTTGGAGAACTTGTTGTTGATGCTCGATGTGATCTTCCACTGCTTGAACCTTAGATTTTTCTTTTAGAGAAGAAGTGATAGAAGGAGGGTGGTATCCATAGTGTTTGACAACATAGGTATTCCAATAGAGGATGAACACTTTCAGTAACCACTCACATAACCAGATCAAAGATCAACACACCGAAGTTTTCATGAGGTAAAACCCCTATGGGGAAAAATCCACAGCCCTAACCAACGCAACTACTTGGAGCAATTTATTAATGCAAAAAAAAAATATTATAGAGAGATTTTACAAGAGATTTTCTCACAATTGATCATCGACAAATGACCCTCCATGCTCTTTAAATAGAGATCATGGACCAATCAGGTGTTAAGACATGAATCATTGGCTGTTAAGATCAAGGAGAGTATGAACCATCAGATCACTCTATGTCGGGAACATATCATGACCACTGGATTCCCTAACTACAGATGCATACTAATGCATACTAAAGAAACACACTAAGAAACACACTTTTACCTAACGACACATTAGACCAAGTGGATCTCAACTAAATCCTAAGTGTCTAAATATCCTAACATCCCCCCTTAAGAACAACTTGGGATAGGATTGAAGGATTTACAATGTTGACACAATAGGAGAAGGAAGGAGGAAATAAAGCCTATCCTCCCTTAATGACAACTTTCTGAACTCCTAAAATAGATCGAAGTTTGGAAAAATTCGCTTCCGTAAGATACTTTGTGAAAATGTCTACAACTTGATATTCTGTAGGGAAAAAGAGCACTTCAATAACTTGATCATGAATGAGCTTTTTGATGAAGTGCATGTGTAGGCCGATGTGCTTGTTGCACTGATGTTGAACTGGGTCTTTGGCGATCTTGATGGCACTCTGATTGTCGCACCAAAGACTGGTCGGATGTTGTTGCTTGAATCCAAACTCTGAAAGGATCTGTTGAAGCCACAAGGCTTCCTGACTTGCATTTACCACTGCTCAGAACTCTGCTTCTGCTGAAGAAAGTGGAATAGCTGGTCTTTTCTTACAGGCCCAAGTGAGAGGTCCTGAACAAAGGCGAAAACATAACCTGCAGTAGACTTCCGATCATCAGGGTCACCAGCCAAGTCTGAATTAGTGAAACCAACCAATAAATGAGTCCCCCCTGAACTATAAGTATCATGAAATGAACTGTACCATAGACATAGAGAAGTATCCTTTTAGTTGTTTTCCAATGGATTTCATGGGGTGTTTTCATATACCAGGAAACAAGACCAATAGTAAAGGAAATATCGGGATGGGTATGAGTAAAGTATAAGAGGCTACCAACTAACTGACGGTACAAGGTTGCATAAAATTCAGGAGAAGTATAGGTGGCGAAAACCTTGAATCCAGACTGGAAGGGAGAAGGGGTTGGTTTACAATTGTCCATGTGAAAACATTGAAGAAGGTCACAAACATACTTAGACTGTGAAAGAAAAATTCCTTCATTGGTTTGAAAAACTTGGATTCCAAGGAAATAATGCAAAAATCCTAAGTCTATCATCTCAAATTTCTTCTTAAGGTTGGTTTCCACATGGTTTAAAAGTTTTGAGTCACTACCAGTAAGGATAAGGTCATCAACATAAAGGACAAGGATTATGAGATGGCTTCCTACTTTCTTGGTATAGACATTAGGATCAAAATGACATTTAGAGAATCCAGTGGTAATAAGAAAGCTATCCATTTTGGCATACCAAGCTCGGAGAGCTTTCTTGAGACCATAAAGAGATTTCTTAAGGCAACAAACAAGGATAGAGTCATTATGGACATATCCAGGAGGTTGTTCCATGTAGATTTCTTCTTTCAATTCTCTGTGCAAGAAGTCATATTTAACATCCATCTGATGGACCTCCCATTTATGTGAGGCAACAAGGGAAAGAACAAGGTAGATGGAATTCATTTTGAATACAGGGGAAAAGATTTCATTATAGTCAATTCCTTCAACTTGGGAAAATCCTTTGGAAACTAATTGAGCCTTGTGTCTTTAAACACTTCCATCTGATGCATACTTAGTTCTGTAGACCCATTTACATCTGACAAATTTTCTTCCTTTTGGAAGAGGTACAAGATTCCAAGTATCGTTTTCAATTAAAGAACGGTACTCTTCATTCATTGTTGTATCCCAATCTAGATGACCTGAAGCTTATGCAAATGTCTCTGGATCACGAGTTTCTGAAACTTGAGCCAAAAGAGAAGAGGCTCGAAGTCATATTTTAACATCCATCTCCATGGACCTCCATCATGTGAGGCAACAAGGGAAAGAACAAGGTAGATGGAATTCATTTTGAATACGTAGGGAAAAGATCATTATAGTCAATTCCTTCAACTTGGGAAAATCCTTTTGAAACTAATTGAGCCTTGTGTCTTTAAATACTCTGATGCATACTTAGTTCCCAGAGACCCATTTATATCTGGAAAGTTTTCTTCCTTTTTTAATAGGTACAAGATTCCAAGTATCGCTTTTCAATTAAAGAACGATACTCTTTCATTCATTGTTGTATCCCAATCTAGATGACCCGAAGTTTATGCAATGTTCTCGATCACGAAGCCTAAATTGAGCCAAAGAGAAGAGGCTCACTAGAAACGTGAACGTGTTCGACGCTGATACGAAGGATCACCAACAATATCACTAACTCATTTCTCATGTTGAACAACCCCATATAGGAAGCGGTGGAGTTGGTGCCGGTTCAGGTTCAAAAGGACTCATATGGCGAAGGTGAGTAGGCTGAGGTGGATTTTCATCCTCATTCTCATCATCTAAAGAAGAAACCATAATAGAAGAAGGAACAAACACCAAATATGGATCACAAGTCAAAGAAGGCACAACCGCTAAATAAGAAAGAAGGCAATAAATGTGGTTGAAGAAGTCGGCAACCTTTGACATCTTCAATAACCAACAAATATACACTTCACTTTTAGGCTGCAATGCTTTCCTTTTCTCATCAAGAATGTGAACTCATGCACATAATCACAAATACACGGAAGTTTCTTACATATGGTTTAATTTTAGTTCAAGCTTCTTCCTGTTACATTTTAAGAGCCTTGTGGGTGTGCGATTAACTTTTGTAATTTGCATCACATGTTCACTTCACTCTTTAGACTTAATCCCTTAGATTGGATCATATAATTAGCCATTTCTTTAATGTGTGGTTCTTTTCTCAAAACACCATTTTGTTGTGGTGTATATGGAACAATGTGGTTCATTTGGATTCCATGTGTAGCGCAATAACTTGTAAAATTATTTTCACATATTCACTCATTATTTGTTTTTAACCTTTGAATTTGATGTTCACATTGTTTTTCTACAAGGGCCCTATAGGCCAAAAAATCAAAACTTCTTAAGTTTTAAGAAGTAAACCCAAGCACATCTAGAAAAGTCATCAATGAAAGTTAAGAAATGTTTCACCAAGAAAGAAGGAGAAGAAAGTAATCTCACAAATCAATGTGAACAAGATGCGTCCAGTATACCAAGAGGTATCGCTTATCGCAACCGTGTTACCGATGTTTGTAGAGAAAACAACTGACATAAACACCATTTTTGCATGAAACATGAGGAAGACCACCACCATCTGTTGATTACATAGTTCTGTAATGAGCTATAGTTCAGATGACCAAACCGCTCATGTGCCAAAGTTTTCAAGTCATCGCCATGAGCAACAAAACCGATGAAAAAGATGATGACCCAAAGTTGTCAACCTGCACAACCTCGGTAATATCATCAACAATTCCAGTTGTAAGAACATGCTTAGGATCTTTTAGATCCTTTGATTATTAAATTCTAAGGGTGAAAACTATATGGTTTTACCTTCACCGAATGAAGCATCGATTATAATCGACAGAAGGTTACAAGAAAGACTTTGAAGACATAATACATCATTGAAATGACCTTTTCACTCTGAACTGCCCCATCCTTCAACACTAAGAGATCTATTATCACCAAAAATATTTTCTTGGTGTTACATTCATTTAGAGAAGAAAATATGTCTCTATCCTTAGCCATATGATAAGATGCCTTAATCAATAAGCCACTCATCAAGAAGGCGAAGTTGTATTGAAGGAGAAACTTGTGGAAGTATAAATTGTATGTCCATGAGAAAAAGAAGAAGAATTATAATCATTGATGTTGTGCTTTCTCATCATTCTTATAAAGTTCCATCTCTTGAAACATTTGGACTCATAACGACCATCTTTATCACAAAAAAGTTGCAATGTCCGTCATTTTTCTTACTTATACTTTTTCTCCTTTGTCAATTTTTTTTTAGGAGCTTAAAGCTCACTGAGTGGGTTTGGGACCCTTTATATTGCCTGGGTTCTTTTTTTGGTGAGGATGTTTCTTCTTGATATTTTTGGGTTTATATTTCTAATGGATGACTAAGGCTTTGTTAGAGGTACCAGCAGTGTTGATTACTCCAAGTTATACAAGCTTATATTCCTCTCTAACCAAAAGCATCACAAAAAGTTCCTACACTAGGTTTTTATGTTGTCCCTAGGAGCCTCTTGTGATGTATATGTGCTGTAGATGTAAACACAAAAATATAACACCTAACTTAGAAAGAATAAGATATTTGCAACAATCTTCTTCTATCTTTACCTTAGATTCTTCACATAAAGTTCGAAAGTGTTTTAAACTTAGATAGATAGTCTTCAATGCAAGAAAAATCATTTGGACTTAAAGTCAGTACTTGATTTTCTAAATCTTGTGCTCGAATAATATTGTGTTTACCAAACACAGATTCAATCTTGTCCCAAGCTTCTTTGGGTTGATCAATTGATTGAAGGTGGAACCTTAAATTTGGAGAGATGGACATTCCGATTAATCCACGTGCTTCGTCATTCCTATTATCCCATTTGACTTTCTTATCAGCATCAGTGGGTGTTGTTTCTTTTCCCAAGGTAATCAGGTACAAACCTTTATTTCTTAATAAATCCTCCATATGGGATTTCCATTGGAAGTAGTTGGTGCTGGTAAGAAAAAGATTACTTGTAGAAGCCATATTAAATATGCAGATAATATGGATTTAAAAACTGAAACTGATGATTTGGATGGAAAGACCTCGAAAAGTTATGCGATTTTTTAAAAATGGCACTGAAAACAAACTTTGGATGTGAGAGTTATGCCTTTAAAAAAAAGAAGGCAGAAACGGTAACCAAAAGACCACGTGATAGTGTAAGTTGCTTTATGAAGTGACCCACTTTTATAAAGATAAGTGGGGATCACATTTACAATGAAATTAATTTATAAAAGAAAATTTGTATGCAAAATAAATAACTCTAAAATAAAATAATAAAGCTACTTGTAGTGTTTCACTTTTATACTTGAAGTGAAATACATTTTACAATTTTAGCATGAACGTTTTCAAAAAAAAGTAACAAAAGAGAGACTTGAACTCAAGACCTCTTACTTAATACGGAAAATTTTAACCAAATGGGCTAGAAAAACATATTGTATTGTTTTGAAAGAGGATTGTTGTTGTTGTTGTTGTTGTTGTTGAAGACAACCTTGGAGAGCGTGCTAAAAAAAAAACTCTTTTCACACAAGAAAAACTTTTCGCTTCTCGATGACAACAAATGTTAGATCTCGATTAGCTTACCTGAAAGATGCATCTTTTCCTATTTGTTTATGATTTTTCGAGATCTCACAGGGCGTTGGGAAAAGTGCATACACATATCTAAAAGAGTAGCAACCCGGAAACAAATAATATAAAACCGAAATAAAACCAAAATAATACTTTGCAAAAATTTAAAAAATGCGTATTCAGACTTTATACCTCCGGATTTGACTGTAATGGCCGTATCTTGGGAAAACATAAACCTTTTCGAGTGAAATGAAAAGTGTTCTTGACTGAAATAAGTACTCTAGACACAATGGAAGAGTCTTCTCAGCCCATAAATGTACGTAAATTATAGAAAATGAAGATGAGGCAACTCGGCTTCACGATCTTGATCTACAATAGGAGCGAGTCTTCAAACAGGGTCTGATACCATGTTCGACAACACAAGTATTCCAACAGAGGACATACACCTTCAATAACCACTCACATAACCAGATAAAAAATAAATACACCGATGTTTTCACGTGGTAAAACCTCTATGGGGAAACATCCATGGCCCCAACTAACACGACTACTTGGAGAAGTTTATTAATGCAAAAGAAAAAGATTACATTGAGATTTTACAAGAGAGTTTCTCACAATCGATCATCAGAAAATGACCCTCCATTCTCTTTACATAGAGATCATGGACCAATCAGGTGTTAATCCATGAATCAATGGCCATTAATATAGAGGAGAGTATGAATCGTCGGATCACTCTATGTCAGGAACATATCGTGATCGTCGGATTTCCTAACTACAAATGCATACTAATGCATACTAAATAAACACACTAAGAAACACACTTTTACCTAACAACACATTAGACCAGGTAGATCCTAACTAACTCCTTAGTGTCTAAATATCCTAACACATAGAGTTCCATAAATGGTGTCATTTTTGTTGCAGTATGAAATGAAGTGTTATACCACCATTTTGCCAAGGGTAACCATTTCAACCATTGTGTTTGTTTATCAGAGACAAAGAAACGAAGGTAGCCTTCCAAACATTTGTTAACTATCTCGGTTT
>SNQJ01S0051768.1:0-46040 GCA_010110895.2 Picea sitchensis
GGATTTGGTGAGGTGCGCGCAGATCTCTTGTCCTATGCGGAGTAGGTTTTGTGGCTCTGTGCATGTAAGAGGACTGAAAGAAGATAATAAAGAAGATGAAGAGTTGGTGGACGTAGCCCCACGCTGGGGGTGAACCACATATATCCTGTGTTATGGTGCTTTGTGCTATGCTATTCATGTGGTTGTGTATTTATTTTCTTAGTGCTTATTCTTGATGAATGTTTAATGCTTAGTGATATGAATGAATGCTAGATCTAATCTATTTATATATTTTAAGTGCTTGTATGTGCTAGATCTTGTCGAATACTTCATTTTTCCGTAATTAAGGTTTTACCTACGATGTGAATACGTTTTAAAGACTAATGAATTTTAACTGCTAAGTGCTATGTTAAAGCATTGCGATCACAGATCTGTGTCCCATCTAGGTTGTATACACTTGAATCCTGCAACCCCCCTTTCCTCTACCTCGAGTGAGACTTCATCTGCTTTGCAGGTGTTGCCAAAAGGGATGTTAGTTAGGGTTTTGTTGGTGCATTGTTGAAGCGTTGAACCCTAGGTCTGCCCCTATGACAACAAGTGTTTACATATTACAATAATAGGCTCACTGACCTTTATCATCTAGGATCTCCAGCCTCATAATCACATAATCCTTCTGGCCTATAATAACCTAGCTCACCATCCTATAAAACATATTTATATTTACAACTGGGGGTTGACCTGGGGTATTACATACCCCTCCCCCTTATTTATGCACTTTTCTCAGTGCATTATAGACATGTACATTCAAAATTATTCAAAAATATCTATGCATTTTCTATTGAAGCTTGTTATCCTTATGGTGTTCTTCTTTTCAATCACTAGATTCATGTCTTCATACTTTAGTTGAACGTTTGTTTCTCCATTCCACAATGATGACTCAGGAAAGAAATCAACCCACTATAACATTCTTGACTTGCATCTTCCTTACTACACTCACCCTTCTAGGCTCAGGAATCCTTTAATTGCTACACAATCCTTCAACGATCCATCTTGCCAAGACTTTCACACACAAGGAGAGCGCTAGATCGTTACAAGAACCCACCAAGGTTCTACATGTATAGGGCTCCAATGTCTCCATCAACAGATTTTCTTCCTTGGAATGCCAACTTCAATAAATATTATCTTGTTTGTATCATACACATACAATTATTATGAGACAACATTATAAAAATTTCATTTATAAACTCAAATTTATTTCATAAGGAATTCAACTTTTCTCAAAATATAAAATTCTATCTCAAAATTGTCATGGTTGTTGCAATTGTAGGATTTGATGTTTCTTATGGATTTCAACATTACCATAATGAATACCACTTTTCTTGCAATGTTTCCATCTTACATTCAACCAATAGATTATTAGTGCTTCTTTTATAGTATACCATATACTTGTATTGTAATAATTTCAAAGTTTACAAAGTCATCTTAGAATTGCTTATGTTTAAAAATTCAATCACAACTAACAATCTATTTATTAACTAGAATGAAATTATCATTCTTTGCATATATATTATCAACATCCAAGGTTTTACTCTGTTTCTCTGACATAGATTTCTTGTGATTACTTTAACTTTCAACTCCCTTGTTTCATTATCTAACAACTCCTAAAATGTTCTCAACCTCATGAGTTAGCAATAATTACATCATTTCAGCGGTTAGCATAATCATTTCCTATTAATATCATATATACATGCATTCAACAAATGCATTCAAGAACAACAATTTAATCATGCATACGTGTAACTCTACCACTTACACACTATGCATGAGTGCAACTCTTCATGCATATCTATTCAATGCACTTTTTCATTGACTTCATAATGCCAAATATCTAAGTCATGTATATCACCATTGGTAAATTGGAAAGTCTAGCCAATGCCTTGACACATTTTCCATACACTTCCTATTGTATACTCAACTATTTGGATTCCTTCGTTTTCGACCCGAACAATACACCAATAATATAATTTTGTGGTGTTCATTAGTGTTAGCAAAAAGGTTGCAGTCCAAACATTATTTAGAAGTAGGAAGTTCATTGGATATTTTTGTGGTACATAGCCTTTCCATAGCTAAGCCTTTCACTGACCAACCATGTCATGGTCTCATACATGACTATCTTTTCTAGCATCCATTCCTATAACAGGGTCATACCCTTTATTGCTTTGGTTTTTAGCTCATAACCAAATTAACATGACATGATACTATGTCATTATATGCATTCAAAAGATAAGAATATTTTATAATTATTACAAGCCTCCAACCTTTACCACACCTAGTGGTATCTTATTCCTATTAATGCATTCAAATAATACAATAATGTGATCAAATAAACTTTGGCTACGAAAATTCTTACCAAAATTTCATTTAGCAATTATGCAATAAAATTACATAAAACTCATACCTACATAGTTTCCATTAAATAAATTTAATGTTGCATGGCTAGATGATAACAATAGAATCTCCCAAGCCTCTGTTATAAGCCTTATAATACCCACTTCATCTTTATGTTGCTTCCTTCTATATGCAACAACATTATTAGCAACACTTGCAACCACACAATAAGTATTTCTTTCCTAGCACAACAACCATTATTAGAAACTTCATAATCATATATATATATATATAGACTAATCCTAGTCATCATCATGTTATATATATATTAGAAAATCTACATTATTACAACATATCTATATGCACTAATATTGCATCACTAGCATGCTCGTGAATGCATATGCATTCCATTTTCCTATACTATGTATGGTTGTCCAACAAGCCATAACATAATTGTTGCTACAATAATTGCAACAACCTCTTTCTTCCCGTACCACTTTTCTTTGTTGTTTCTATAAGACCTCAATTCTTCCTGGATTCATGTATCCTTTTGTTCTCTTACTGAAAACTTTTCCTTCTAAACCACTCTTGATCAGTTTTATATTTTCATCCATATAATATGTTGATATTAACTACATCCTTAATTGTTTCCTGGATCTATCTGACCAATACATGCATGACCAAATTGCATTTCGAATAGAGTGATACAATAGACTCAATTAAATTAGAATCCACCTAGTGGTACCCTTTTCCACTAGCCTTCAATTATTCATGAGCTTATCCAATTCTGGAATGCTCTTAGATTTATGAAATGCCTTCCCCAAAAGTATGGTTACATACCTCTAGAATCAATCAGTACATAGTGTATTGATTTATACATATGTTGGATATTTTTTATCATACAATTTTTTCACTATTTCACCCCTGAAGTTATAACATTCACACATGCTTCCACTGTGTTGACGATTAAAATCACAATGATGAATTCCACCCACAATGGATTACTAAAACGTTATTATTTATTTATGATGATAATATTTAACTAGTAGGTGGGACCCCCTTGTAGACTAGAGGCACAATGATAGACATGTTACACTCATATGTTGTTGTTGTTATGATGCTCCATACACAATCCTATACTTTTGATGCTGTAGTCTTGGTTTCATTTGGTATGTGTTGGGCCCTTCATTTTTGGGTAAGAATTGCGCAAGTTTTGATTAAGCATGAGTCACACAAACTTCATCAGAGGCTGGAAGAAAGAGTAATAGAAAAGCAATTGCAGAAGCCAACGCAACACTAGCTAAACAAAAAAAAGTTGCAACAGAACAAGAAAGCAAGCAATCCAAATAGGAAGACATAACCCAACTATATATAGGATTGATTATAATTGAAAAAGGGTTGGTTAGGTTGGGTTGGTGTTGTTGTTGTTATTGGTCCATTCCATTGGTTGGGTTAGAGTAGAGTTGGGTCATGTCTGTCAGAGTCGCCCAAGGTATTGTGATTAGTTGTTGCTACTTGTTGTAAGTTGAAAAGAGTAGAGTCTGTAATGAACAAGACCTACCAGTTGGGAAATTAGAACTCTATCACTGAGACCTAGATCCAGAGTCTATACTAAACATTTCTATGTAATTCTGAGTTTGTAATGAAGGAAAGATCCAGAACCTAATATGAAGGAGAACCAAATTTTCAAATATGATGTGTCTTTGTATGTTTACTTATGCATTACATTGCTCCTTTATGGCTTATGAGTTTGATTTGATGGTTCTATGTTTAATCGTTTTTCATAACGTAAGTAGGTTCAATTCTTGCAGTTAGATGTTTCAGATCTGATGTTGCCTCTTGCACAAGAACATGAATGAGTTTTGAATGATCTATGGATTCTCTGTAGTATTTTCCCTACCCTTTCCTATCTTTTTGTCTCAGCAGCGCTTTGGGTAAGACTTCTTCTCTTTGGAGGAGATGAAAGTGCCAACTCTCTAAACTACATAGTACCTTTTGTTGGTAACATGAGAAGGACCCTAGTCTGATCAAATTCGCGCCAACAAAATGGTTCCATTGCCAGGACACGTATTAAAAGGGAACCTATAGTAAGAATGCTACCGCTAATCCATAGATCTGGCGTCGATCAATGGTGGGAAAGAAACTGTGATACCTTCATATGGAAAGAAGTGTAACTAAGAAGAAAATCAGTGGGAATTACTAGGGAAGCAATCTTTTACTAGGAAAGATCGAGTGACCAGTACGAGATTTTCTAGGTTAAATTCTCGGAAGAATTTTTTCACTAGATAAAGAGACTCCAAGAAGCTCTAGAATTTCATGGTTGGATTAAGAAGATATGGATGTGGTATACCGATAGGTTAGCAACACTCCACAGGATAGATTTCCCAGTCACACGAGCTGTGGATTTCTGGGTTAGCACCACGATATAAGGATACATAATCAAATTTGCAGCTGAGAACCACCAGTATTTTTCGCGGGCAGAGGAAATTTTCAAGAAATATGAAAGGGAATAATGTTAAGAGATATTCCCCTATGGATTAATGCTTTCTTGGTTTAGGAAGGGATGTTGATTATGTCCCCAACCGAGATGGCAATGTAAACACCCTCTCTTGGGGTAGGGCGAGACAGGGTGAAAGTCATGGCATGAGAGAAGAGTTCTTTGACAAATGGGGGGGAAACAACAAGAAAGGGATTCGATATAAGAGTGATCCTTTAATAGAGCCACCATAGTTGAGAAATGGTGGTGCGGAAAGATCAAGAAAGTTACAAGACAGTCTGAAATGTTGAGGAAAGAAGGAGGATCGAGAGAAATTGAGGAAAGATAGATGGAAGAACTGCAGAGGATGAGAAGATAGGAATGATTGGCCAGTCAAATATTAAATGAGAGAGAAAAAAAGAGAGAAAAAGTCCACAAGGGGTGGGACGAGAAGGAGGAAGCGTGAATGTAAGAGAGGAGGAAGCTGACACAAATCTTGGAGGAGAAAGAGAATATTTGTCCCTGATAATAGGAGAGATCGAGGATCTGACCGAAGAAATCATCCCAGTGGAAGCTAATGAAACCCCCCAGATCAAATAAAACTACCCTGAAGCCAGTGGCGCCAGCCTCGAATCACCCATACCCCAAGTGCCTTCTATACAAGCAGTAAGTTTGATACTACCTTCTCATGCAAGTTTTGTTCCAGTACAATTAGCTAACTATTCACAACTAGGAAGTGAGAGTACAGGGAGGATATTAGAATCCCCTGGTAGATCGCAAGAAGGACCATTAGGGTTCATATTGATATGAACAACATGATAAAAAATGGATATTCATGCGGGAGGTTCGATTTCCCGATACCCAGAATTTTGGGGTAAGGGAGATGAAGACGTTGAACATAACTGGTTCTTGTGTGAAGCAATCTGGAGATCCAGAGGGACTCCAGATGCAAATAATATGGTCGAGTTCCAGACTACCTTGAGAGGTCACGATCTCAAGTGGTACATGAATATCATTGATCCAGGAGTTATAGGGGCGCAAGGTCAAGCGTTCACACACCAGGTACAGACAAGGTTCATAGCAGAGTTCAAACTGCCTCAGTTAGAAAAACATGCTCTATTTGAGTTGTGTGAGATGTAGCAGAGGGAAGGTGAATCAGGTTGGGAGTACAACCAGAATTTCAAAGATTCCACAGGGAGGTTGGCACATCCAATCCATGAAGAACATCAAAGGGAGTGGTACACTCAGGGACTGCTACCCCTGACTCGGATTCCACTAACACAACAATGAATAGCCACATTAACAGATGCCTTGGAACAATATATGAAGATTGAAGCCATGGCAGGATACCCTAGGAGTTTGAGAGTAACCCAACCCCCAGTAGATGAAAATCTAGCACAACTACAAGGGTAGATATCAACACTTACATAAAAGATTCAGGATCTGACGATACCTAGACCAGGATGACCATAGGTTTGGTGCACGGGATGCTATACGGAAGGTCATTTGGCAAATGAATGTCCATGAATGAGAGGAATGGGATGTCCTTAGAATTTGATGGTAACCCCACCAGGACCTACGGGAGGAGTTGCACAAGTATCGACGAACCCACCATTCCATCATCCCACCCCATATCATGCTTTCCCAGGAGGCCAAGCAACACCAACAACAGAATATTGTGAGATCTGCCGAATCCACTGGCATGGACCAAGACAGTGCCCCATCATGCAGAAGTATTCAATAGTACCAAGCATAGTACACTGTGAATTCTGCACATCTACCATGCATACTACCAATCAATGTAGAGTGTTGGATGCTCTTGCGAATAGACTACACCAAACAACATTCAGGGTGAATGAAAACCCGCAGGGACCAAGAAGAGGTCAAGGAGGTGGAGCCGGAGGAGACTTTAGAGAAGGGAGAACTAGGGGAAGAGGACCAAGTAGATGCTACAACTGTGATGAACAAGGTCACATGGCCAGATATTGTCCTCATCCAAGGTGACCATGGTACTCTCACTACAGAACCAACAGACACACAACCGAAGACTTCCCAAAGCTAATTGCAAAGTCAGAAGATAGAGTGCAGAAAAGAGGAACTAACCTCATCAGTTCAAATATCAAGAAGATTTCTAAGTGACAATTGTCTAACCTTAATATCGTTACTCGAGGAGGAGTGAAGACAGGAGCTGATGCTGATACTCTACCTTAGATCTAGAAAGCAGTACCGAAGGGAGACAGGTATGACCCCCTAAAGCAAAAGCTATTCTTTAAAGATGCCATAGAAGTATTTTGAAATATTCCTAGTCATGAAATGCAAGGGAACACCCCCCAGCCGACTAGTTACCCTAAGACGGAGCAAGCCCCTGCTTCACCCCCTGCACCCATAAACCCTGTAGTCATAACAAGACAGCATGAGCAACCCCAAAACACAGTCGACCTCTAGTTTCAATTATTTTATGACATTCTGGGGGATGATCAACTAAAAGAGAAGTTGTGGAATGCATTGTACCTAGTCTTAGGGAATGAAGAAACCTCTGAAGCAAGGATTCGGGCTAACCTTCCTGAGAAAAGTACTTAGAGAGTGCAACGAAGAAAAGTAAGAACCGAAAGAGAATTTCGACTGGTAGCCCAGTTAGATGAGTTCAAAATCAAGGATGTCATGTTAGACCTAGGGTCAGATGTGAACATTCTACCCAAGAAGACTTGGGAAGCCTTGGGAAAACTGAGACTAACATATTCCCCAATTCAGTTAAGAATGGAAAAACAATACTGTATCTTTCCCATAGGAAGACTGGAAAATGTGGAAATCGATGTAGCAGGAGTAAAAACAATGGTTGAATTTGAAGTCATTGAGATCATGGGAGACAAGGACCCCTATACTGCACTACTTGGCATCGATTGGGCCTACGAAAATTATGCAATAATAGACTTAAAGAAAGATACCATGACTTTTGAAGCTAAGGGAATCAAGGTAGTTCAACCTTTGGATCCATATGTAGGACCCAGGTACACAGAACCAACAGACAATAATATGGAAGGACAATACCTAGACCAGTTGTACACTGTAACAACCGAGACAAGAAACTATTATATAAACCCCATTTCAGATGGATCAGTAAGATGGTGAAGTATAAAGTCAACAGATGAAGATTCATAACTGGCTTTTGATAATTGGCAACAAGGTTTACATGAAATACTCTCAAGAATATGCGCAACTATCAGAATGACCAGATGGGTTGGAACCAAAGTCAGAAAATACCCAGTATACGATGGCACCTCAGATCTAGAAATTTTTTTGCAGAATATGGAAGAAACTATGGGAGAAGACCAAAGAATATCGATACTAGATATAACTTTCTAGAACACCCACGCCAGATGGTGGGCTATTCATAAAGATGCACTCAGAACTTGGGATGAGGTTAAGCAAGCTCTCAAGTACAAGTTTTGGAATAGGGAGCAGTTAAAATCAGAAATCCATATGGATCTCCACATTTCACAATTGTTCAATGGAGAATTGGACCCTAGGATACACATTCAACAATGTGTGGCACAGTGGTAGGCTGCGGAGATACCTTCTCACTTATGGGTTCAAGTATTCCCCCATTCTCTAGGCTCAATCCAGAAAGCTTAGTTTATACATGAGGAAACTAGATGACAGACCTGCGATTAGTAGATATTCGTAGCTCAATTTTGCAAAGACTTCTCATTAACAAGTAAGTACCCCGAGCTCGAATTAGTCCTACAAAATATTAAAGAACTTATTTTTATAGCCAATAATGATAACCTATCATACTTTGTAGTGTGTCCCAAACATACTCAGGAACTTCAGAGTAAACTCCACTTACCCTTGTTTGAAAATCCTATATAATGCTATTAGATTAGAAAAGCTTCAAAAATCCTAGATGAATTAAAAGAACTGAGAAACCTAGCCATCAAATAGACATAGGGGAGTAGATATATCCAAAACACCATACCTAGCCAAACCAATAGTTCCTATAATCACCCATTCAAATTGAAGAGACTCAATATAGGGATCGAAGTGAAACCCAAAATATATTTGGTGGGAGATTACTGGGATGGGCAAACCAATCAGGAAATACAGAGTTTACTACGGGAATACGAAGATTTGTTCCCAATTTTTTTTTCAGAATTGAAGGGAATCAAAGGATTTATGGGAGAAATGAATATTGTGTTAAAACTAGGATCCAAGCCTGTCAGACATAAGCCATATCGTCTTAACCCAAGAGTAAAAGAGAAATTCAAGAAGGAGATTGATAAGATGTTAGAAGTAGGTCTCATTTTTTCGGTAGAAGAAGCAGAATGGGTTAGACCGATAGTTATTCAATGCAAGAAATACACTGAGGATATTAGAGTTTGTGTGGACTGTAGAAGCCTCAATTTTTCCTGTGTGCATGACCCTTTTGCCAACACCCTTTACCGATGAGGTCCTAGAACGAGTTGCGGGGAAGGAAGCATACTCATTTATAGACATATTTTCAGGATACCATCAAGTTAGGATTGCTGAAGAGGACAAGAGAAAAACCACTTTCATTACCAAATGGGGATATTTTGCGTAAAATGTGATGCCATTTGGTTTAAAGAACACCCTTGCAGTTTTCTCTAGGATTGTGATAACAACCTTTAGAGAGTTCATTCACAAGTTCATAGAAGTTTATATGGATGATTAAACAATATATAGTCTGCTTAAGGAACATGTAGCACTGATAATGCTAATGTTTGACAGATGTCGAGAGTTACAAATCTCACTAAATCTCAGGAAGTG
Source organism: Picea sitchensis (assembly GCA_010110895.2). Lineage (NCBI taxonomy): Eukaryota > Viridiplantae > Streptophyta > Pinopsida > Pinales > Pinaceae > Picea > Picea sitchensis. Next base: position 9,629 of record SNQJ01S0051768.1, read on the forward strand.
TATCTTTTGCGTGCCACATGGAAATCTATTGGGCCACATAGTCTGTCGAGAAGGAGTATTGGTAGACCCAACTAAAGTTGCAGCAATTGTGCATATGACACCACCTACGAGTATTAAACAGTTGTGCTCCACACTAGGACATAAAGGCTACTATCAGAGGTTCATTAAGAGATATGCTAACATTATTGCACCCTTGGAAAACCTCCAAAAAAAGGCTGAACCCTTCCAATGGACTCCTGAATGTCATAAAGCATTTGCGACACTTAAGGAAAATCTCATTACATCATTGATCCTGATATTCCCAAACTGGGATAAGGAATTTCATGTCAATGTATATTCTTCAGGAATTTCCTTAGGAGCTATCTTAACGCAACCTGGAGAGGGAGCTATGGATCACCCTATCTACCCTGTGAGTTGGAAGCTGTCACAAGCAGAGCACAACTACACAATGACAGAATGGGAAGGCTTAGCCATGATCTACACTTTACAGAAATTTAGGCATTATCTTTTAGGGTCTCATTTCAAATTCTTTACTGATCACTCAACATTAAAATACCTAGTTAACAAGCTTGTGTTGGAAGGAAGAATGTGCAGATGGCTATTGTTATTTCAGAAATTTTCCTTTGAAGTCATCATCAAGCCAGGACGATGCAATGTCAGACTCAACCATCTATCCAGACTAGAGTTAGGAGAAAGTGGCAGAGCAGTGGATAACCAGCTCCCAGATGAAAACTTGTTCAAGATCGAGGCCATACCAGAATATATAGAGGATATAGAAATCTTTCTTAGTACATGAGCCTATCCTAAAACATATTCCGCAACCCAAAAATGACATATGGTTGTCAGAGAAATAGATTATCAGCTAATCACCGGGCAATTGTATAAACTAGGACTAGACAACATCCTCAAAAGATGTGTCCTAGCTCATGAAAGGCAGGATATACTCTGGGAATGCCACAGTGGAATTGCAGGAGGACACGTAGGAGGAAAGGAAACAACACAGAAATTCCTACAGGAAGGACTATGGTGGGAAAGAATTTTCAAATATGCAAAAGAATATGCCAGATCATGTGATGTTTGTCAAAGAGTAAGAAAGATGTCATGTCGAGATGAACTTCCATTACAACCTGTTAGAGTGCTACAGGGATTTGAGAAATGGGCAGTTGAATTCATTCGGCCAATCAACCCTACAGCTAAATATTCGAAGGCAAGGTACAACATCACAACAACCGATTACCTTTCTCATTGGGTAGAATCAACAATAGTACAGGATTGTTCGACGGATACTACTGCCAAGTTCATTTTCGAAAATATCATTACTCGCTTCAGATGTCCCAGGAGCATAACCAACAATCAGGGAACTATTTCATTAGCAGCACTATAGAAACACTTATAGCATAATTTATGATTCAACATCACAAGAGCACTCCATACCATCCATAGGCCAACATAATAGTCGAAGCCTTCAACAAAATCTTGGAAAAAGGACTAACAAAGGTCTGTTGCACAAACTGAGAGGACTGAGATGATAGAGTTCCAGCGGTACTATGGGCCTACAGGACAACCATGAAGAAAATCCATAGATACACACCATTCCATATTGTTTATGGAAAAGAGGAAGTGGTGCCCGCAGAGTTCATCACTCCAAGTCTATATATTGCACAAGCCACACATATGACAAACAAAGAATCAACGATGTAGAGGCTTGCGGAGCTACACAAACTCAAAGAAACCAAATTTCTAGCAGACTTCCATCAGTCGATTGAAAAGGAAAGAAAAAAATATTGGCACAAAAGACACATCAATACCAAGGTATTTACACAAGGGGACAAGGTGTTACTCTACAACAGTCGATACCAGAAGCATCCTGGAAAACTGCGTATGCACTGGTTGGGACCCTTCCTAGTTGTGGAGGTCCAACCATCAGGAGCAGTCCAAATCACACAATTGGATGGTGTGCTATGTCTGGGATGGGTGAATGGCGCTTGCATGAATCCCTACCTATCTCAAAACTGAGAAGAAGGACAATCGCTCCAGTCTGACGGAGCTTGTACAATAACTAGATTTGGGTTTCATTTTCTTTCTGAAATTTTGTAAATTCCATCAATAATGTCCATGTGCGCAGTGTTGAGCCATAAAACATAGTTCATTTGTTTTTTTTAAGTGTTGATTGATACAGAGATGACGACTCAGCAGTATAGAACCTGAAGCATGAGAAAGTACATTAATGACAGTCATTAAGATGATGGACACAACCTTTGTGGTTAGAGGAACCATGAATCCAAATTCAATTTGAGTTAAAGGCCACACAAACCTAGTCCAATCACACCCTTTATTGCCATTCTGGTACCCCGACTATCACCCGTTAAGACATAAAGCCACATTATGCCAATATTCCATCGAAGTTTGCATCGGGACACCCACCCGGAAAATAGAAAGGTCTCAATTCAGCGACGTCCCTATTCCACTCAAATGAGTAAATACCAAGATCACCCAATAGGATTTACCTTGATCAAACTACCCCATCAGACAACTCACACCCTGGTGCGTCTATACAGTCATTATGAGGAGCATTTATTCCTAAAAATTACCTATTAAGCCATACATAAGACCCTCATAACTCATCCGAGAAGGTATTGTTTCTAAAACGGGCATAGCCATTTCCGAAACCAACCATGCAAACCAATTAGGACCATTGCCAAAACTCTAAACATAGCCCTAGTTTTTAACTCTCACAGAAGCACCAATGCCGAGAGCCATAGCAAGATGGAGCACCATGACTAAATAAGAAGTACCAGATGAGATCTACGACCCCCAGGTCGAGATCATAGGTGACCTTAAAGGGAAGTTAGAGCATGTTAAGCGACTCGACCTTGACCTCATGGATTCAACCCTGTTCCCATAGATGCACCCAGACATCTTTTGGGAGTTAACCCAAGATGGAACCAGAGATATGCACTTCGTACCGAAAAAGGATTTCATCAACCTATTTAAATCCACCATCATGAACCTGAGAGACTTACTAGTATTTTGCACCACCGACGAAATTGCGCGCTACACGAAATTTCTGATATGAAGAGTGCACGAAAAAATTCTATGGTTGGATAAGTAGTATCCAATCCATGCAAAAGATATCCAACATATTACTGGACTATCCTCTGAAGGAGAGGATGTGTCAAAGGGATTTCAGGGTCCCGACAAGCATGGGAAGAAGAAAGGCGAGCTTAGTCTGTATGAGAAGTTTAACACAAAGAGGGGAGGACGCACAATGGTCATTGAACCAATACTACCCGAAACAACCCGAATTGGTTGCTACATCATACCCAACAAGATTATGTGGTATTATTATAAGGGAGAATGCACTTTAGATGCACTATCATTCACCGACTTCTGCACACAGGGAGCAGTGTTCGATTGGTGTAGTTTCTTGTTGGAGGAACTACTAGTATATTGCGAGGAGGCACAAGAGAAGGGAGGCACCTTTACCTATGGATACCTAATTTTGGAATTCAAAATGCTCAAATGGAAGTCACTTGTGGGAAAAAAACTGACAATACCAGATAAAGGGCGCCTAACAAGGATGTTCGAGCCATGGGAATCCAGACCAGACTTGGAGAACATAACACTCAACAATGCAGCATTTTCCAAATGGTATAATGCTATGATAGAGACAACATAGAGGTTGTCCATCCCATAGGATATCCTCAATAATAACACGAGGAATATTGCATTCAGCATGAACCATCACAACACGTTTGTCTGGCCAAGGCATGCTAGCAGGGAACATTTCCACACAAGGATGCTACCATTCTATTTGGATGAGGAAGCCTTCGATAAAGAAGTCATGTCATGGCCAATATTCAAACGAGGCCAGCATAAATCAGGAATGCACTACATTTTTCCTACCGAACTGCTCAAGAAAAAAAACAAGGAAGAAAGAGAGGGACCGGGATTAGGCCATGAGCCGAAGAAGCCAAACACTCTGACACAAATAGAATCAGAGGAGGAAGAAGAAACACTGCAGCTACAACAGAGGAAAATACTGCCCCCCCGACAACTACCAGACGATGTTGTGTTGTTAGGTGCATAGGTCAACTAGATCTTGGGCGTTGTGCTTGGCACTGAACCAATGGTGAAGAGGCCGAGAATGGGGGTCTCACTGAAAAAACCTATGAATCCACAACCCCTTGCATATGCCACTCCTCAGACCCACGCCATGACCAAAGCCACCACTATCATTGACACTCAAGATGACCCGAACCCTGAAACACTTCCGTCCACAATCATTATTGAGCACCCTCCACCACCACTCCAATTACCAAACCTCCTCACCGCCATTCAACACCAGACCGCAACCTTAGAGCTGATGCAACTCAAACACCCAAAGATAGAGGAATGACAACACCCACGGACAGCCAGAGAATCCCCCAAGCCCAATTCAAAAATTCCTGACCCCGACCCCAAAACCGCAAGGCAGAGCATGATGAGGGATGTTCCGCATCCGAACACATAGGAAAAACAACCTGAATCTTCAACATAGGAAGAAGCCTCTCGAAGCAAAGAAGAGCCAGAACCTAGCTGTAACCAATAAATTGCCTCACCACCCAAGGGTGAGGGTGCCCTATAAATAACATAACAAGATGTCGAAGTACCGAAAGATAGAAAGATACCAATTGCGCACAATGAGACATAATCAACAATGGAGCTGAATATGACCACCATGCAAGCACAAATGACACAAGTTCTCCAAAGCCCCCAAAAATGTGCAAAATTGATGCAGTGCTGCATAACCAGAACCAAGGTTCTGACGCTCTTACCGTTAGACCTAAGATTAAGGATTGCCCAAGCACCACCAATGAAGAAGGAGGTAGAAACCCATTCGGACAACTCAACTGCCAATAGAATCTCTCTATAGATGAGAGCACCCATTAATGTAGCTCCTTCAACTATAGACCTGGTACAGTGGCCAACATCACAATTATTTGGGATAATCATAGCCTCAACGGACCAACTAGAGCATTGACTCCAGGAGGCCGAGAGCTCAAACGAGCTCACTAGGAAATAATAGTTAGTTGCACAAAAATGTATAACGGAGGAAAAATGCGATATACTCTTAGCCCAACACAAACTAGAAAAAGTGTGGGAAAAACTTGTAGAATCCTAGCCAGAGATTCGAAAGGTTGCGCCTGACCTACCCGAAGCCAGCAAAATAAGTGAACCAGAGAAACAAATCAAGTTGTTACAAGAGGCATGGACACATCTCGCTACACGCACAAAGTAGATACAAGCAAATCTACAACAAGTCTAGAAAGAACCAAAACAACAGCCTCGACAGTTGCAGGAACAAATGCAGAGGATAATACTGCAAGGTAACAATGCCCGAGCGACACTACATAAGCAGACACCGAAGTGCACCAGAATCTTCAAGGAAGTCAGGGATTGGATGGGCATCATTGCTTGATGGAATCAAGTCCTAGAGGAAGTGTGCACAAAGATCTAGGTGTTGAACAAGGAAGTTGCGGTCACAATGGACCCCATAGAGAAGCAATAGAAGTTCGACCAAATCCAACAGGCTGAAAACAAACTAAATTCACTCTACGAAGCACAATCCGTAGACAAGAAAGAGCTACGTGATTTTCACCTTGTAATTCAAACCGCCTATATGAAAATGCTCTAGGTCGATGCAAAATCCAACTCCGAATGGAACTCATTGGTTGTAGCCAAGCCAAAGGAATGAAACAAAGAGACGACCCAATAGTTCCTGGCAGAAGAATCACTCCTCACCCGGAAATGGCAGGACAAAGTTGAAAGATTTCACGAAGTAAAGCAAAAAGCATTAGAGATGGTTCCAGAATTGGGCCCTTCATTTGAGGAGGTAAAGGAAGAAAAGAAACAAACAAAAGAGCTCAAATAAGAGGAAAATATGGATAAGGGAAAGCAACAATTTCTCCTAGAGAATGTAAAGGAACCAAGTTCTTGACTCGAGGACGAGTCAAGGATTGTGGTTGGAGCCTGTTGGGCCCTTCATTTTTGGGTAAGAATTGCATAAGTTTTTATTAAGCATGAGTTGCGCAAACTTCGTAAGAGGCTGGAAGAAAGAGTAACAAAAAAACAGTTACGGAAGCCAACACAACACTAGCTAAGCAACAAACAGCTGCAACAAAACAAGAAAGTGAGCAAGCCGAATAGGAAGACATAACCCAACTATATATAGGACTGAATATAATTGAAAAAGGGTTGGTTAGGTTGGGTTTTTGTTGTTTTTGTTGTTTGTTTAGTCCATCTTTTAGGTTAAAGTAGAGATGGGTCATGTCTGTCAGAGTTACCCAAGGTATTGGGATTAGTTGCTGCTACTTGTTGTAAGTCGAAAAGAGTAGAGTCTGTAATGAACGAGACCTACTAGTTGGGAAATTATAACTCTGTGGATGAGACCTAGAGCCAGAGTCTGTACTGAACATTTCTATGTAATTCTGAGTTTGTAATGAAGGAAAGATCCGAAACCTAATATGAATGAGAGCCAAATTTTCAAATATGATGTGTCTTTGTATGTTTACTTATGCATTACATTGTTTCTTTATGGCTTATGAGTTTTGTTTGATAGCTCTCTATTTAATCATTGTTCATAACGTAAGTAGGTTCAATTCTTGTGGTTAGATGTTTCAGATATGATGTTTCCTCTTGTGCAAGAACATGAATGAGTTTCGAATGATCTATGGATTCTCTGTAGTATTTTCCCTACCCTTCCCTATATTTCTATCTCAGCAACACTTCGGGTGAGACTTCTTCTCTTTGGAGGGGATGAAAGTGCCAACGCTCTAGACTACATGGTACCTTTTGTTGGTAACCTGAGAAGGACCTTGGTATGATCAAATTCACACCAACAATATGATAAATGGGTATTTGATGCATTATTGCTAATTGTTGTTGATATTTACTTGCGATATAGGGTATTTCTATGGTTATGAGAATCATATTGTTTACAGGTGCTATGCTATGTTATGTTATAACATTGATTACTAATCCATATATGATTTATACAAAGGATAATAAAATGGGAGCTTGATCAAAACAAAAAATAAAGGAACTATGGATAAGTCCTAAGGCCATGATAAAAGATTACATACAAACTTTAAATGAATATATGAATTGATACAAGTGGTGGACCTAGATGTTATACTATGCGCTTTGTTAACAAGTATATATGGAGGCACATATGGTAACATTAATATGTGATTATCATTGAATTTATGGAATAAGGTTAACATATATTTATGATATGTCTTGGGTGGTGCACTATACAATTGATATGGTATCAAATCTATACAAAATATATGGCATTGAATTTTAGATTGGATATGGTTTGATTTTAATGGTGGATGTTATGTTAATGGGTTGTATCGTACATGTAATTGAATAGGGACAGGTGAGGAAGTGACGTGAATTTACTGCACATCACTCCAAACCTCCCTTGAGCCCGTCACCCTAGCATAGTTGCATTGTTTCTCTGTTGGTTGTGGAAGATCTGCGACTTCAGGATTGGAAGGGGAAAACTCGATCAATTCATCATTGAAGAAATTTTCTCACAGGTATGGCTCTTAGTTTTCCATCCATGATGGACTCTTTGTATCATGAATCAAATGGTGGCTTAGAATTGCACGGGTTCTATGTTTTCTTGAGTTTTTGACTGAGTGTCAATATTTTGTTCTGGGTTCTCCCGTGATTACTGCAAAATGTTGGCATTTGTAAGCGAAGTAATGAGTGCTATTGATTACAAAGTTTTTGCATCAGTTATTTACTCAGTCAGCTTGGTTTTTTATGATGGTTCTCTGTGAAATAATGCTAACAATGGTGCAACAGGATCTAAGTTTTATGGTTAAGGGGTTTTAACCACCATTATGTGTATCAATTTCTGTCAACTCTTTTTTCATCTAGGTCATTGTTATGATTCTTTATCCAAGTTGCAATGCGACAATCGACAATTGTGTGGTTATTTTGTCTAAGCCCTGAGATATTGTTTGATGACTCCTTCTTGATTGTCATTTCACTGAAATATTTCCATAGTCCAATCTTGGTTGGCCTAGAATGTTTAATAGACGTCTATGTATGTATCGAGTTAATACAAGTTATGTCCTAACATTCTTTTCACAAATATTTTTCACAGCCACCCTCTCATCTTTGCTAAAATAACGAATGTTATGTTGTGTGGCCTCATTGTCAATTGTTTTTGAAAGTTATCGACCTCCTGGGTGTTGCAAATATACATGGTCTCTCTATGTTTTCGAGTACCCTTCATTGTTAAGTTAACCCTCTTCCTCTCCTTAAGAAATTTTTTAGAGGAATCTGTGAGTGCATGGGTTGTTTAGCTCGAATTGCCTTATTCTCCACTCGGGCATTCTATTATGGTTCTATCAAGATCTTGGGGTTATAAGTTGAAGGAATGTGGTGTTTTTAAAGGGCATGTCTCTCTATTTTTTTCAATATTACGTTGTGTCTTGTGGTTGTTTCTCAGTGGTAAATTCTTAAGGATATAAAATACCATGAGCTCTCTATGTTTTTTAAAGACAATCATACTTTTGCTTCCTCTCTACATTGAATTTCTAAAGAGACCGATGCTAGCGGGAAAACCCCCCTATCGCTACACTAGAGTTTACAATGTAGGAAGATCAGTGACCGTGTAAAAGTATCATACTATTCTAACTACCCCAAATGTATCCCATACTAATGCATGAAAGACAAAGTGAGAAAGATCAAGAATTGTACCTTTTACCCCATGTCCGGTGTCGATCCTCTCGCGCTTGATATCTTCTCTGACATCAAACCTCCTCCCAAGGCTGGCCTGCATTTACAAACAGATAAACATGAAACTAAAAACATTAATTTCATATATAAATCATGGGTTATAAGTTAGAATAAAGAATAAATCAAATGCAAACATTTGACACATCATATTTCGGGACAGGAAAAGTATTTCTTTTATTGATATCCTAATGATTACTTACAACAAGGTCGATGATTGATCCATGAACCTGGTCTGGGATCCTCTTCACCAAGCTCCAAGTGCACCTCCATGTATCTTTATCCTCTCAACCTTATTCTTGGGACATGGAATGGGCTTATAATGGAGGAAAAAGGGAAAAATGGGGAATTGTGATGCAAATCTCACAACAAGGCTGCAAATGCTTGGAGCAAGGAGGGGATGTGAAACAGGAAAAGTTTCACTATTCTTATGCTTGGATTAGGAATGAGACCCAAAATTCTCCTTTTATATGACAAAAGGATGGTTATTTGGTTGGGTGATGGGATATAGGCGGTGGATCAGTTGGGAAACTACCCAATAGCCTGTAATCTCAATGAATTCCTTGCAAATTTTTAATTTTTGCAACTTTTGCAAGTATACGTGGGATGTAATGGTGAAAATAGCATATGTATGTGAGCTGTAGTGATGCAGTGAGCATATGTATGTGGAAAATAGTGGTGCAAGGCACGTACATTGTAAAAAAAAAGATTTTTTAAGAAGAGCTACTCAGTGATGGCTTGGCAAAAATAGAAAGTAAGAGGGCCAAATGCCAGGTATGCATGTATGGAGAAATTTAGGGTTATAATAGATGACCCCTAATGTGTGAGGTCAAAAGAGCATCTGATGGCTGAAACACATTACAAAATATTCACCAATGTACAAAGAGAGTGAGCCTGGGACCAGAGTTCGGGAGGTGCCATCTGCAAAAATAACAATTGTCTCTCCCAGTCGGGCATACCCATGCTCGGGATGAAATAAATCATGGATTGCAATCAAATAAAATGTAGATCCATGTCATATAACTATATAAAGTGTATCCGCAAGAAATACACATTGGATATGCATCTCAAAATTAAAGATATACATGTATAATATCCATATTCACGAAGCAAATGACACCTAATGGCTGGAGATGAGGCTTTCAGAGCTCGAGCAACAAATTCAAGATCTTCAAAACTCAAGTAGGAGTGTAATGTGAGTGTATGAATTCACTACCCAGATGTCTTCGATGACTCACCGAGAACAGACAAGAGGATCTCGATGATCAGGTAGAGAACCTCATTGATTTTGAACAAGGACTTGATTGGGATTTTTTTTTGGGGGGATGGTTGGACATGAGGTCAAGAGACGAACTACAGAAAGGATGACTTAGGCTAGGTAAAGCTTCCCTTGGACAAGAGAACAAAATATGATTAGACTCAGGCAGCATGACATTGACATAAGTTCACGATGCAGGAGGTAACACAAACTCTGCATGTGTTTGGAAGAATAACCAAATGCAGAAGGACACAACTCTTTGTACCGAGAAAAAATTCCTAAGGTCATATTAAATACCAAATATTGACAAAAAAATGGAAGGATGTGCTTTGTCCAAGGGCGACTCATTGTGCTGCCAAAAAAGAATATATATTTCTCGTCCTCTTTTTGGGGTATTTTTTATTTTTTTTTGTTTTTCAATATTTTTAAAGAGATTGAAAAAGAATAAAAGAATGATACATTACAAAAAATGATATTTTTGTTTTTATTTATCTCCTCCTATCTTACTATCTACATTGCCTATTTATAGATTAAAAAATGGGCTAAACATGGGTAAACCCATGGTAGACATATGTGTCTGAGAGGGGGTGAATCAATATCTAATTTACAATTTAAACTAACTTTTTCAGCTTATATACTTAACCCATTCGACTATATCCAATGATCAATGAACAATAGTATAGAGTTACACCAATACACCACAATACACCATGCACAATATGAGAAATAATCAATAGTTATTGTTTCAAGGGAAGTAATGACTTCAAGGTAGCTACAACTTCAAATGTATGAGGGAGGGATAAACATCCAAAGAGATACAATCCTCAATATCAAGAGAGATTTGAAATATCCCTTGCCTTCCTTTCCACCCAATAATATATGAGGGAGATAATAAAACTTTACATTAAATCATCACTGTAAACCAATCATCACATAGAACCTGATAATGCTTCTAAGACTTCTTCAATTTACTGCAATTCTTCAATTCTTGGATTAATTTGATCCTATAGATAATATTACTCAATTTGTTCTCTAAAACTCCATTTTCCTCCTTGAATCCTTCCCAAAAGAGGTTATAGAAAGAATGGTAGACTTTTATTCAATTCTGGTCTATTGAGTGAACTTGCACAGAATACCACAGAGCTCAATAATTAACATCTGATTCTAAAAATATCACAAAAAGAAACTATAGTCCTGTACTCTTTTCCAATGAAAATTTGTCCATTTTGGATTCTCTATGTAGAGTTATGACTATTTTACCCGAACACATGTTTATTGACTAGCTTTGGGACTGGTCTGAAACCCTATCTTCCACGAGTGTATCTCCATAATTATAGCGAATCAAGGAGCTGAAATTTTTACCAAGTACCCCGACATGTCTTCCCAATACCATAGTTATTTCACCATCTGAATCGTTCTAGAAAAGTTATAGTAGTAAGATGACCTAGAAATAACATACCTTAGAACACATCCACCAAAGACTTCATCCTCCCCTTGAAATCCAGCCTTCTTTTTTTCTTTGTATTTCCTCTGAAATTCAACTTATATCAAAATGAATGTATAATGATGATTTATTTATACCATTTATGTCACTTCCTTTTAAAATTAGGGCCGACTGACACTTTCTTATTTGTAATTCTTTTTCTTTAATTATCTTGAGGACCTACATGTGCTTCTTCTTCAATTCCGCTGTCATCTTCAAGAATTCATTTCTCTTCAACCATGGGGATCCATGTGACATGCACATACCACCAGAAACAAACATGATGTACATACTATCCATCCATGGGTGTTGTATGCGCGTATGCGGTTTCAGCCTTCATGTTTAAATACCTTATCAATCTTGCGGTCCAAGAGCCATGACTAGGGTGAACATCGATGACAACAACCAATCTTCCAGCGATCTCCCCCTTTGTCATTGAAGAAAACTCATTACTCCCCTATCATCCTTGATCCCAATTTATCTTCCCTTTTGACATCAATGGCAAGGGGTGTGGCTTCTCCCCCTGAGCTTAATGACAAGGTGGCAACCGTCTTTGGAACGCTCCCCTAAACATGTGGCACTCAATAATGCTTCATCCTTATTTTTTGTCTTTGCGAATTTTTCTTCCTTGGAATCATTTTGTGTGGCTTACGTCTTGTCTCTTCTTCATGTCTGGGATGTATATGTTGTTTAGTCTACTTTTTGTAGTTGCAACCAATCTTACTGAGTTTATTTCTCTGATTTTACATTTTGGAGAATCAAGCGCGGTAGAGTCACTATTCTTGATAACATATTTTCTTGACACTGAGGATATTATGCTTCAAATATTCAACCAATGGGACTTTTCTTTCTTTTACATTTCCTTAGAGCTTTGGTTTTGGTAGATGAGTCATCTCGAATCCAACATTTCCACTCTTTTTTCTTCAAGTGACAAATTTGCTTTGATCTCGGTCATATGAGATGAGAACCCAGCTTGTCCTATGAACCATTCAGCGTCTTCTTTGCATTCTTTAGCAACATATGCTATTCGACAATTTTCATTGTGTGGAATTTCTTTCATTTTTCATGTTGTAGTTGGTATACAGCCATTTGGCATATGATTATCTTCATCTCTCTACGCAATGTTGCTTTGTGACCAAGATTATTGCGCCCGCAGCATATTTTGATCCATTAATGGGTCAAATGGATTATAATTATGTTGAAGACTCTGAACATTTTCATATCTACTATTTTCACGACTAGCGTTGTAGCTTGCATAGTTATTCTTTCATTGATTCTACAATTGATTTCCTTGTGGAAATTTCCCTAGGAGTACAACAATGTCAAAGAAAGAAACACCATACACAGGGGTAACTGATATTCTTTGTGGTGTGGTCATTTGGGTTCACGATCTATTATTCTATAGTTTCATTCATAGCGATTTCTTTCATACTTAATGGGAGAGGATCTTCTTGATGCCTCATTCGCCGATTCAGTTTTCTATCTTGTTGTTCAACGTTACGGAGTGTTGAACCATCATTTTTCAACTTCCTTCTCTTGGTTTTGTTGTCTTCAATTTGTCATTGTATCCTAGTCCTATCTTGTCGTTTGGATATCTTTGACCGATAAGCATCTCATCTAATTTTTTAGTGCTTTTTGAACTTTTTCAAATTTTTTGTTGTCAATAGTATCTCCCCTTTGTGATCCAATTTTTTCTTTCAATTTCTCATAATCTTCTAATTGTTCCTTCAAGCTAATGGTCTTTCAAGCTTGTAATTCCCTACTTCTTCACAACTACTCAATTCACCTTTTGAGTATTATGTTTGTCTTTCTAAGATTTCTATTTTCAGTCTCAACAATAAAAAGAGCTTCAACTTTTCAAGATTCTCATCTTTACTTGTTCCTCTGCATTGTCTTTGTATCCCCAAAAGGAATCAAGGTTGGTTTCTTCATCACGAGATCTTCTTCACAAATGATTTCTTCTTCTTTATAATTCTGCAGTCATCATCCACGGGTTTTCTTGGGTTATGTAGAGGGACTTATCTCCATCATTATCTTCTTCTTCATCACTCTCATCGAGGAGATTTCATCATCCTTGGAGTAGAAGCTCTTTTATTGTTGAGATTTCTCTTTTTTATAGTAACAATTTTCAACAATATGTCCTATTCTACCACAATTAAAGCATTTGAGAGACTTACCTTTGTATCTTCCAATTCTTCACAGGACGCTACACGAAATTTGCAATTTATTCATCAAGGTCAATTATCCTTGTCTTTTGTCTTCTTTATTGCTTTAAAGGTTGCTTCATTGTTTAATGCGGTCACTTTATCTTTAATTGTTCTCATTTCATATGCATAAGAGTCCCATGTAATTCATCCATTATCATTTTGGTCAAGTCCCTAGTTTCTTCAATGCGTGAGACCTTAGCATCATACTTCAAGAGAAGTGATCTCAACACTTTTGTACAACCAATGATTCATGAGCTCTTCACCTAATCCTCACGATGAGGATTAACAACTTCATCAAGTCTAAGAAGATAGGTTGCAATATCTTCCCCTTTCATTCATCTTCAAATTTTCAAATTCTGCTCTACAATAATAGGTTGAAGCTTGACCCTGCCAACTTTTTGGATCCACCCTTCATAGATATTCTTGAGTTTGTCCCATACCTCTTTAGGTGTTTCATCCCATCACTTTGCTAGAAATGGTTGGTCCTAATGTTGCTAGAATAGCATGTCTGTCTTTTGAATTGAAACTCATAAGCTTCTTCTCGTTTGAATCGGTTGGAGCATTATTTTGGGATTACATAGCCATTTACAAATGAGTATGAAATGTCTACTCCCAAAGACATTAGGTAAGTTTTTACTCCTCCACTCCCATATGCATAATTTATTCCATCAAATTTTTTTAATCCCACATTTGAAGTGTGCTCATGGTCATCCCATCTCTACTCAAGATTTTCCTTCTAGTGGTTAAAGTGTACTGAAGGCAACCTGCTCTAATAACAATTGTTGTTACGATCTTGGGGAGGGTGAATGAATATCAAGGAGTACAATTTAAAACCTTTTCAGCTTATGCTTAAACCATTCCAACTATATCAATGAGCAATGAACAATGAGTATAAAGAGTTACACCAATACACCACAATACACCATACACACAATATATGAGAAATAATCAATAGTTATTGTTCAGGGAAGTAATGACTTCAAAGGAGCAACTACAACCCGAGGAAATGTAAGGGAGGGATACAAATCCAAAGGAGGGAAGATATAATCCTCCAATATCAAGAGATATTTGAACTCTCCATCCTTGCCCCTTCCTTCCCACCCAAGAATATATGAGAGATAATAAGAACTTTACATTAAATCATCACCATCAACCAACCACCCAAGAATATATGAGAGATAATAAAACTTTACATTAAATCATCACCATCAACCAATCATCACATAGAACCTGATAATGATTCCTGAGACTTCTTCAATTTCTGCAATTCTTCAATTCTTGGAGTACTATGATCCTCTAGATAATATTACTCAATGTATTCTCTGAAACTTCTCCAATTTTCACTCCTTGAATCCTCCCCAAAAAGAGGTTATAGAAAGAATGGTAGACTTTATTCAATTCTGGTCTATTCGGGAGAGTGAACTTGCATAGAATGCCTCATGCTCAATAATTAACATCCGATTCTAAAAATATCACACAAGAAACTACAGTCCGTACTATTTCCAATGAAATTTGTACCACTCCATTTGGATTCTCGATGAAGAAGTTATGACTGCTTTACCCGGAACTCCTGTTTATTGACTAGCTTCAGGACTGGTCACAAACCCTATCTTCCACATAGTGTATCTCCATAATTATAGCGAATCAAGAGATGGAATTTTTACCATAGGTACCTTGATATGTCTTCTCAATACCATATCAATTTCACCATCTAAATCGTTCTAGAAAAAAAAGTATAGAAAAAATGGTAAGATGACCTAAAAATAACATACCTTAGAACACATCACCAAAAGACTTCATCCTCCCCTGAAATCCAGCCTTATTTTCTTCTTATTTCCTCTAAAATTCAACTTATATCAAAATGAATGTATACTAATGTTTATTTATACCATTTATGTCACTTCCTTTTAACATTAGGTCCGACCTGACACTTTCTTATTTTGTAATTCTTTTCTTTAATTATCTTCAGGGCCTACATGTACTTCCTTATTCAATTCAATTTTTCATCTTCAAAAATTCATTTCTCCTCAACCATGAGGATCCATGTGATGTGCCACATACCATTGGAAATAACATGATGTATACTATTCATCCATGGGTGTTGTATCTGCATGTGAATTTTCCTTCATGTCCAAATACCTTAATCAATCTTGCAGTCCAAAACCTATGACTAGGGTTGACATCAATGACAACAACCAATCTTCCAACATGACATCCCTTTCCCATTACATCAACCCAAAACCCTAAAATGGACCCCAAAATATGTCTTGCTTCCTTATCTTGTTCTTCTCATTGTGCTTCTTCCTTGGCAAGCTGTCGCAGTCCCAAAAGTGGTCAAGTATGACCAAGTACTCTTAAACTTGGTCAAGGGCCAACAGGCCCCCAACACTCACCTGTGACTCATCCCAAGTCACTCACACCTGGAAAATTCTGCTTCAAACACCTCGAGCTTGGCTCGAGCGGCTTCGACCTGTTGTAGTGTGACAACCTCTTATTCGGTAAATTCTTGGATTACTGTGTCATTGAGCAGTCCTTCCAGGCATTGTTCTGTAGTGATGAAACCCTATTCGAGTTCATCCCCCTGACTTTCAAGTTCGATGGACAGTTGGAATTCCTTTTCTTGGAGTGGTTGCATTCATTGAGATATGTCCATTACTTTA
Source organism: Picea sitchensis (assembly GCA_010110895.2). Classification (NCBI taxonomy): domain Eukaryota; kingdom Viridiplantae; phylum Streptophyta; class Pinopsida; order Pinales; family Pinaceae; genus Picea; species Picea sitchensis. The sequence continues at coordinate 26,033 of SNQJ01S0051768.1, forward strand.
CTTTGTAGCATGTGTACTCATTGTTGGGTTGTTCTTTTCTCTGCAAACCTCTTCCTTATTTTGACTGGGGTCACGGACTTCAGCTGCGCTTGTAGCACATCTTCATGTTACGTTGCTTCATGGAGTTGTGCCTCCAATGTCTGCAATTATGGATTCTCTGTGAGGGTTTCATAGGTCTGGGCACTTCTAGTGCTTAGCTGCATACATTCTAAAGCCAAAGTTTTTAATTGGTCAACTATGCTTCGAGAAGTGGCCTCTCTTAGATCTCTTATCTCTTGGGGTGTCTGAGGCACAGTGCAGAGCTCTAGATCCATGATGCGTTGTTGAAGTTGTTGGATTACTGATTCCAGTTGGGTCACCTGCTGTGGAAGATGATCTTCCATCTTCACTTCTATGATTGTCACATAGCGCAGTGCCTTATGAACTCTTTCTTGTGTTTCAAGTTGCTTTGCTAGCAATTGGTTCTTGATCTACTGTAATTGGGATTTTTCCTCCTCCCATTTGGCTTGTAAGTCAAGATGCTCCTATTTTTCCTTTCTTCGTTGCTCTTCATGTGTGCTTTGTGCTTGCACCAAAGCTTGGGTGGCCTTTGCTATGTCTTCTTGAGCTCGTCGAAGGAAAGCTTCGACTTTCTCAGTGATCTAGTGTAATTGTGTGGGCTCATCGCCTGATCCTTATATTTCCATTGTTAACGGTGCTATAGAAACTGCTTGGCTGGACTAAAGTTCCTACTGCACTTCTTTGAATTCACCCATGATCCGGCATAATAGTTCCTCCTGCTTTTATTCTTACTTTTCCGTGAGCTCTAATGAAACATCATTCAACATGATAATTAAGAAGTCAAAATCATCTAGGGTAACCATAGTCTTAAGCGTGGTCCAGGTGGACTTAGTTTTGTTTCTGGATGAGGGCCTTGGTGGGGTAATCTTCCTTTTCTTGGAGGGATCTGCCTCGTCCCTAGGCGGGGTAATCTCTCCTTTTCTCTATTCAACTTCTATGCCCCCTAGTTCTTCATCATCGCCTCCCTTCATAGGTGAGAGCGAAGCAATATTCATGGATGTGTTGTGGATATCTTGAACTTCCACCTCCTTCTTAGTCTTGCGTGGTCCTAGTGTATCCATAATAGCTTCAGGGCTATCTATGTCGGACATATCTGTGGGGTCTACTGCAACAAGGAGGTTTGTTGACCATTCCTTGGTAATATCCTCTAGGTCATCTTCTGTCAGCTTGTAATATGACTGGAGTTGTTGTTTGTGCTCATCTGCATGCATTGTGATGTAGGTGAAGTGAAGATCTATGTTGAATTTCATCAAAGGTCGAAACCTATGAAGGGTGTTGGGTGTAATGCACAGTGTATACTGAATGACATTCCTCAATTGAGTGTAGTATGCATGGAAGACGACATTATACTGCCACTGTTTGTTCATGTCGCTGGAGTACCACAATGTATAAAACTTCGCATCCAGGGGTTCGAAGGGTTCAATCTATGGAAGCGTGGCTCCCTCAGGTAGTTCCCACACGATGAAGGCGATGAGTATGAGCAACCAACTAAAGTGGAACTCATACCCTTGGTCCTATGCTTATCTATAGTCAAGCTCTAGCTGATTTATAAGGTATTTCTCCCAGTTCATTCATAGTCCCTCCATGCACTTCCCTGCGAGGTCAACTACAAATCTAGTCACCTGTGTAGGTCTATTGTTTTGGAATAACTTACTTGTGATCAAGTGGCAACCAATGTGTACTGCTACATTCTCAATGGAGGCTATCTTGTAACCTCATGTGCCTTTCTCCAGATCGCCATATGTGTATTTTATTCATTGAGCGAGAACATGATCCGTGGTCTTTATAGGGTAAAAGTCATGTGGGTCAGGGCCCTGCATGCTTAGCCCAGTGATCCGATTGATCAGAATCGGACCACGGTGATGCACTGGTCCAACCATAGGTATCCTCCGTGGCAGCAAGACAGAAACATTTGAACACATGCATTTACTTCCTGATGCCTCCCGAAATGTGGAATCTTCATTATGTTGAGGAGGGTTGACTGCACAGGGTTATGAGTCCATTGCTGCGGTACAATCTTGGGGTTCTTTCCTTTTGTAATAGTCAAATACTTGTGCAGGACTAGCATACTATATACCTTGCGATCTCCAAGGTTAAAATCACTAAATTTCAGTGTGGTGAGCTTCTCCTAGTCAGCATGAACCGTGTGCATCCCTTTCGGGAGGTACGCACTGGTCCGCTTAGTGGTGGGATATATTTAGGCAAGATGCTTGGTATCATCTTCACAGTGGAAAATCCATTTCCTAGCTTAGATCGTCTTTCCGAAGGCGGTTGGGATGGTCCTGCTCGAGAAATGGAGCGGGAAGCTGGCAGTACACCCGAGGATGATGCCTGTAGACCTGTAGAAATTCCATGTTCTGACATGACTCTCTTAGCTATTAAATCAATTAGAACTTCTTAAAAAAAATTCTCAGCAGTACTGAGCTTGTTAGACATACAAACTTGGGTCAATTGGCTTGGGTGAAAAAGGAATTTAGACACGACAGCGAATAGTAAGGCAATGATATCAGGGTAAGTAAATCTTAGGGTTCATGCTTAGATTCTCGGTGCGTGGCGCGACAAGTTAAGTAGGCAATCTAAACAACGACTTTCTTTCAATGGACATGGGGTCTTCATTAACTATGTTCTATTCATTCTGGTGCTATCCAATGGTCTAGTGGTAACCCATAACTGCTTTTCAATCTATTTGGAGCGATGGTCGAACAAGTATATAGGTTCCAATGGCTATATTTCTTCATCATGGAAAAGTATTCTATGTCATTGTTCTGATATCTCGACGAAGCTCCAATTCTGCAATTCTTCTTGCTACGAAGTGTCCTTTAGAACCTATTGTAACCTTACAGTATTATCCCTTTTCTTTCTTAACTTCCTAGCCTTCTTCCCAGTGATTTTTGTCTCAGTAATGCTTTTACCATTTTGATGTTTATCTTTTGTGGTCTTAGTTACTTCGTGTTGTGGAAAATATTTCTTAGGGTTCCTTGATGATACTTCTTCTGCATCAAAAATAGGTAACTCGATTTTCTATGGATCCTCAAGTGTTCTCTTAGCTTCGACATTGGAGGTACTAATATTAAATATCTACGATTTTCTCTTCTGCTCTTCAATCAAGTGCACGATCCTTCTGGTCATAAATTCTTTTAACTCTTTCTTCTTCTGTTCCAAAAATTTATTTTCTTCTCTTCGTCTGGCATGTTCTCTATCAATCCAGGGTTTTCCTATGAGCATGGTAAATGGGGCACTTTATTCAACAAATTTAATGATCTCAAAGTCTTCCTCTATCGAAGTTCCATTGATAGTCATAGGTATCTAGGCAAGACTTCTACATAGGTTTACTAGCTTTCCTCTGAAGAAACTTGTTCCTCCTAGGGAAGGGATCATGATAGGCTTCCCTATAGCTTCCCAAGTTCTTTATAGCATAATATTCATTTGCGCTTCTTCATTAAGAGTACAGTCAATGTCAAATTCCCCTATTCTTGCTTCAATTTGCTCCTTTTCTTTGAAGATCTCTGATAGCCTAACATGTCAGTGTTCATTCAAGGTATATTTCATATGTAGCAATATCTTTTTTGATTCTTACTGGGTTTTCTACAATCTTGGTCTCTTGATCTCCCTCAGGGTTTTCTTGTTCCATATTCAATTTCTCAAGCCTAGAAATCATTCTAGGGAAATCCAATACTTCATGGTCCATAGCCTTACAACAGAGGCAACTAGGTCTTCTCCCAGCGAATTCTTTAGCAAGCTATCCCAGTCTTCTACAAGTATAACAGAGGGTTCCTCTTCTCATCCATTTATATGTTCCCCAACTCCTTCTATACTGCGCACCAGGATCATGGTGGCTAGCCTACAAAAAACCTTTTCTAGGATCTTGCATCCACTTGTTAGTACATACATTCTTTCAATGAATAGGTATAACATATCTATCACTATATTTATCAAATCTATTCATATCAAACTTTCTTTCATCTATTAATGCCCTAGTTTTGAAGCTAGGACAAAATCTATCAAACATACCTAGATCCATGCTTTAGAAACAAAAACAATTTCACTTATCTTACTTCTTCAAAGAACAAAGCTTCCAGATCTAAGAATTTTAACTATTCTTACCTTTATCAAGGAATAGAGCTTCCATATCTTACCTTTTTCTTCATAGATCTGACTTCTTTTCTTCAGATCTGGCCTCTCTTTCTTCAGATCTGACCTCTTTTCTTGGCACAAAGCTTCACAGGTCAAACATAACACTGCGCATTAGAAAAATAGATCTATGCACAAAGCTTATTTCACACAAAGCTTCTTCTTCTTCAGTTCCCAGCAATCACAATTCCAGGTCCCGGCAACGGAACCATTTTTTGGCATAGGGGCAGACCTAGGGTTCAACACTCAAGAGCGCACCAACAAAGCCCTAACTACCAACCCTTTTGGCAACACCTGCGAAGCAGATGAAGTCTCACCCTAGGTAGAGGCAGGGGTGGTTGCAAGACTCATGTGTCTGCAACCTTAGCTGGTGACGTCGACGCCCTCGACCCGCAGGTCGGACGGTCCATGTCGGCATAAGATATTTCCTTTTTCCTCGGCCCAAAGAAATCTAAATGGCTCTTCTATTTCCCTATCGGGAAATCTACACCTAAAACAAACTCTTACGGGATCCGCTCTTTGCACTTGGGAGATCGGATTTCGCGACTTTGCAAATCTTGTGGTCGAGCGATGGTCTCTCGAATCCCTGAAACCCAATACAAGTCAACGCTGGCCTTTTCCTCTCATTATCGGGATTTTCCTTATCATGATTTCGGAGATCGCGAGGTCGAGTAACTTGATTTTTAGACCCCCGAATCCCGATTAGCCGAAACTCCGATTCACACGCAAGCTTTCACTTTTCAACAATCCTTTCACTTTGTTGGCATTTTGGAATTTGCAATATCGCAAATCCAAATACAAGGTTTTCTTCGGTACTTCTCTTTTCGAAAATCTGAAACGGCATGCCACCTATCCACCTCATTGACCCTTGTGACCCACACAATCTTTTAGGCTTTCGGGATATCATGTTTCGTGATACCGCGATTCCTATTGCCAAGTTTTCGGGACTTCCACTCACGAAAACATGATGCAATTATTCACGTGTAATCCAACAACCCTTGTGGCTCGGATTTACGGTCCTGCCCCTCCTGAGCTTTGAGCCTTTAGGGAATACTTTGTCGTATCTCCCCTGTTCCTCCACGAGATCTAACAGCTCACAGAACTTCACAAATTCTCTTCAGAGAATTCCAACCCTCTGTTCTTTCCTCTAAGAACTCCCTCATTCGATGTCGCTACGCCTTCAACAACCTTTGAAGACTTCAGATTCTTTTGAGATTTCCACAACTCTGCGTATTTTAGGAAAACACTTGCACGCACTCCTTGTGGCAGATTTCCAAACACTTTCAAGTGCTTGAAATCTTTCGACCCTGCGCACACCTGTAGCAGCAGTCTTTAAACTCTTCACTCAGGTTCACAACCCTGAATCTTCACTTGGCCTGCGCACTCATTGCACAGCTCCTATGTCTGAATACACTTCTATGTGAACGAGAACAAAAGCTACCTATCTGAACCCTTTGTCAACGCACTCCTTGCAGACACTTCAACTGCACTCCTTGCGGGAACTCTGGCTCAGATAGAGAAACAATTGAAACTCATTCCTACTTCCTTTCAGACTTCAAACTCAAACCATGAAATCATATACACAGCATATAAAGAAAATGTATAACAGGAAGCAAACATTCATGAGCATATCATTCAACATCAATACACAGAGAACAAACACAAAAACCATGAATTTGAATCAACTCTTTCTATTAAATCAAATATCTGTACATGGGTGTTTTTCTCTGCTACTCTTCTACGCTCTTCAATAATGTTACAATACACAATGAGGGTGTCTATATCTCATTTCCCTCTTGTGCTCGAAAGCTGTCTAATCTACACATTCAATTCTACCTACTTACATTAACTACCATAAATGCCTCCATCTACTAAGGATGAGAGAGAATCACTCAAGGTCCGTTTACATTTTACAAGTGCGCTTCTTATTAATGACTTCATTTAATATTGTGCATCAACTTCAAGGAAATTTCAAAATTTGCACTGGCACTTGTCCAGCTGTCTTCCTCTTCCACACTGTCTCGCTTGATGTTGGCGATGATCCTGCATCATACTCCCTCACTTGAAAATTTCATGGGCTCCTATCCATGAGCTCGTGCATGGTCTGTCCATGCTTCTGAATCTCCGCTTCGTTCTCCCAGATAGCATATTCAACTGGATGGCCCTTCCATTTGACCAAATAGTCAAAGTATTCTTTTTTCCTGGTCTTCTTACTTATTCTTTTATCTAGTATGCGCTCCATCAGCGGCTTATCTGCAACTGGCATTTTCTTTTTCCACTGAATCTTCGGCTGCTCATTTCCTGTCCCTGCTTCCTCAACTTTATATGGGTACAAATCTGAGACATTGAATATCGGTGAAATTCCGATCCCATCAGGTAATTCAATCTCATAATCATTTTCCCCAAATTTCTTCAAGACCCTACATGGTCTGATTTTCTTCATCTTCAGCTTATTATATGTTCCTCTAAGGAACCTTTCCTTTCTCAAATGTGCTAGAATCAAGTCACCAACCTTAAACTGAAGTTGTCTTCTGTGTTGATCTTCTCTGCGCTTGTATTACTGGCTCGAACTTTGCAGTCTCTCCTTCACCTGGCTGTGAAGTTCTTTCATTGCCTCTGCAAATTCTTCTGCACTAGCGCTCCTAGTCGCAATCTGTTTTGAATCCCTCAATTCATAAATTCCTCTCGGATGCATGCCATAGACAACCTGAAATGGACTTCGCCCTGTGCTCCTATTAACTGAGTCATTATAAGCAAACTCTTCCTGTGGTAATATGTGGTCCCACTGGCTATGGTGTTCCGTCACCAAGCTTCTCAGCAAGTCTCCTAGACTTTTGTTTACCACTTTTGTCTGTCCATCCGTCTGAGGATGATACGTTGAACTAAACAACAAGTTAGTTCCCAACTTCTTCCATAAGGTCCTCTAAAAATTCCCTATGAACTTGGTATCCCGATCTGAAACTATACTCCTTGGAAAACCATGAAATCGAATGACCTCTTTGAAGAACAGATTCCAAATGTGAGTTGTGTCACTGGTCTTCTGACATGGAATGAAGTGTGCCATCTTGAAAAATCTATCCACTACCACAAAGATTGAATCAAAACCTCTTTCTATTCTTGACAACCCCAATATAAAATCCATGCTAATTGCATCCCACGGTCTCTCTGGTATGGGAAATGGTTGATAAAACCCTGCATTCTATCTTCTTCCCTTTGAATGCTAGCAAATTCTGCATCTATCCATGAATCTCTTGACATATTCTCACATTCCTGGCCAAAAATATGACTCATTCAGCTTTGTGAACATCTTGTCATGACCAAAATGTCCTGCTAATCCTCCATTGTGTTTCTCCTTCAGCAGATTCTCCCTCATGGAGCATTTCAGAATACACAGTTGATTACCTCTAAACAACAATCCTTACTAGATCATGTATTTTGTCCATTGGATTCTGTCCCTGAGAATTGGATTCTCAGCTGCTTCATATGCCTCCTTAAAATCCTGATCATCTGCGTACATGTCCCTGAGATCATCAAAAGCCAACGTTTTGACTTTGAACTCCTGCAATAGCAAACACTTCCTGCTCAAAGCATCAACAACTTTGTTAGCAGTACCATAAATATGTTTAATCACAAATGTGAAATTCTGCATATACTCAACCCATTTGACATGTCTCTGATTCAACTTTTCCTGTTGAGTCACAAACTGCAATGCATGATTGTCACTGTACAAGACAAACTCCTTGGGAATCAAGTAGTGTCTCCATTTCTTTAATGCCTGGATGATGGCATAAAACTCCTTATCATAAGTGGAGTATTTCACCTTCGCTTCATTCAGCTTCTCGCTGAAGTATGCTATCGGCCTGTCTTCTTGACTCAAGACTAATCCGATTTCAAATCCACTTGCATCGCATTTCACTTGAAATGTCTTTCGGAAATCCGGCAACACCAAAACTGGTTGTTCCATAATATTCCATTTCAACAGATTAAAACTTTTCTCAGCTTCTTCTGTCCAGTGAAAAGACTTGTGTCTTTTCTTCACTATATCCATCATTGTTGCGCTAATTCCACTGAAATTCCTAATGAACTTTTGGTAGAAACTAGCCAATCCGTGAAAACTTCTCACCTCAAAGATATTCTTCAGTGATGGCCAATTCTTGATTACCTCCACCTTATCTGGATCCATCCTCAACTCATCTGCAGAAATAAAAAATCCCAAAGTAAATGAGCTCTGTCTTCATAAATGAGGATTACTTCATATTTATCAACAACTTCTCCTGCTGTAGTTTTTGCATCACTGTAGCCAAATTCTTTAGATTCTCTGCTACTATTTTACTATAAATCAGTATGTCATCCAAATACACAATGAAAAACTTCCTGATGAACTCCTTCAGGACTTCATTCATCAACCTCATGAAGGTACTTGGTGCATTTGTTAAGCCAAATGACATAACAGCCATTCATACAACCCTTCATTTTTTTTGAATGTTGTCTTCCACTCATCACCTTCTCTCATGTGGATTTGATGATAACCGCTTTTCAAATCAATCTTTTAAAAATACTTTGCTCCACTCAAGCAATCCATCAGATCATTCATCCTCGGAAATGAAAATCTGTACCTGATAGTTATATTGTTAATCACCCTCGAGTCAGTACACATACTCCAGCCTCCATCTTTCTTCGGACTGAGTACTGTTGGAACAACACATGGACTCAAGCTTTCCCTTACCAAACCTTTGTCCAACAACTCCTGGACTTGCCTCTTAACCTCTTCATTCTCTTGTGGTGTTAATCTATACGCGACTTTATTTGGATAACTGGCTCCTAGTATGAGATCAATATGATGACTCACACTTTTGATCGGTGGCAATGAACGAGGTAATTCGTCCACTACTATATCAACGAACTCTTCCAGCAGTTCCTGAATCTCTTCTGGTAAATCATCCACTCTTGTGCTGGTCAAAACAATCTTCGGTTTCCTGACCACAATGAACTGTGGATCCTCCTTCTTCTTAACCTCTATAAGAAGTTCCTTCCCACTCATGAGAAGTATTGTGTTGCTTACTTCCGGTTTCACCTCCTTATCCTTAATTGGAAGCAACATGTGAGTTCTCCCATTCTTCTCTAGGGTGTATGTGTTCATTCTCCCATCATGAATCACATTTTTGTCATAATGCCATGGTCTACCCAGCAATAGATGACAAACATCCATAGGAATAACATCACATAATATCTTATCATTATATCCTCCTATCTTAAATTCAACTAAACATTGTTTAGTGACAGATACTTGATGTCCTTTTTGTAGCCACAAAATTCTATACGGGCTTGGATGATTAATCGTCTCCAGCTCCATCTTTTCTACCATCTCTGTAGAAATGAGATTATCCATGCTACCACTGTCTACAATGACCTTGCATACCCTGTTCTTGGTCTTGCAAGCAGTCCTGAAAAGTCTGGTCCTTTGGATTGAACTCTCCACCTCCTTCTTTGGTGTCAAAAGAGCTTTTCGCATCATCAACAATCTTCCGCCTTCAACGTCTTCTGCCTCAACATCCCGCCTTTGTGCTTCGGCGATGTGAGCTTCTCCACTCTCTTTCTTTTTGTCTGGACATTCATAAGACTTGTGCCCATTCTTTCCACATGTGAAGCATGTGATTACTCCACCTCTTCCTCTTCCTCTACCTCTAGTACGAGGAAAAGTATTGTTGTCAGCATAATCTCCCCTCTGCTCAGTATTTTTCCCTCTTTGTTCAGCATATTTCCCTCACTGTGAACTTCCACCTCTCTCAGTTCGAGTCTGAGGTTTCTTCCAGTCCTCTTTGGGCTTCTGATATTTATCCTAGGCAACTGATTTTCCTCTGAGCTGACTTCTGCCTCGGCCTCTCTAACTCTACTTTCGGCTCATCTTCTCTTCCTCTTTCAGAGCCATCTGATAAGCATCTTCCACCTTTCGGATGGTTACCATGCTCCTCTCATCCTGAATGTCATATCTCAGACCATTCATGTATTTGGAAAAAATTTCATCATCGCTCTCCTGATGACCTGCCCTGATATTCAGCTTGTAGAATTCCTCAGTATATTCTTTCACTGTCATCAACTTTTGTCTCAGGTTCTGCATCCTCCTGAACAGAGTAATTTGATAGTCCCTGGGGATGAATTTCGCCTTCATCTTCGCGATCATTTTGTCTCAGCTCTTGATCTTCTGCTTTCCCTTGCAACGTCTGTCAGCTTGTAGTTCATCCCACCACTATGTTGCATGTTCCTTTAATCTAGTGAAAGCATGCTTGACTTTCTTGTCTTCTTCGACATCTTCATAGTTGAAGTATGTGTCTAGAGCTCTAATCCAATCTAGAAGCACCTCTGCATCCAAGTTTCCCTCATAAACTGGAATGTCCATTTTCTCTCTTGCACCCATTATTGAAATAGCTCTGATCAAACGTTCGTTTGATGCATCTTTAGCTGCAACTTCTTCTTCACGTTCAACCTCAATCTCGCTTTCGGAATCACTAAGATCCCCAGCACTAACTGTGCATCTTTGTGCTATCTCCATGTCTTCGAGTCTAGCTCGTAGATCACGCATCTCTCTCTCCATGGCTGGATCTGTCATCTGCCTGCCTCTTCTTCTTGACATTTCCCTCTCCTCTGGATCGAGTGATTGTCTATCCCTTCTCCTTGGTGTCATGGTGAATTCTCTTCCTTCTTTGCTACAGAAAGAAAATAACCTTTCTGTGCTCTGATACCAAACTGACGTCGACACCCTTGACCTGCAGGTCGGAAGGTCCATGTCGGCACAGGATCTTTCCTTTTTCCTTGGCCCGAAGAACTCTAAATGGATATTCTATTTCCCTATCGGGAAATCTACACCCACAACAAACTCTTATGGGATCCCCTCTTTGCACTTGGGAGATCGGATTTCGCAACTTTGTGAATCTTGTGGTCGAGCGATGGTCTCTCGAATCCTTGAAACCCGATACAAGTCAACGCTGACCTTTTCCTCTCTTTATCGGGATTTTCCTTATCGCAATTTCGACAATCGTGAGGTCGAGTAACCTTCTTTTCTGACCCCTGAATCTCGATTAGCCAAAACTCCGATTCACACGCGAGCTTTGACTTTTCAATGGTCCTTTCACTCTGTCGGCATTTCAGACTTCGCAATATCGCGAATCCAAATACAAGGTTTTCTTCGGTACTTCTCTTTTCGAAACTCTGAAATGGTGTGCCACCTGTCCACCTCACTGACCCTTGTGACCCACACAATCTTCTAGGCTTTTGGGATATCGCATTTCGTAATATCCTGATTCCTGTTGCCAAGTTTTCAGGACTTCCACTCATGAAAACCCGATGAAATTATTCACGTGTAATCCAACGGCCCTTGTGGCTCAGATTTATGGTCCTGCCCCTCCTGATCTTTGAACCTTTATAGAATACTTCACCATATCTCCCATGTTCCTCCGCGAGATCTAACGGCTCACGGAACTTCGCAAATTCTCTTTAGAGAATTCCAACCCTCCGTTCTTTCCTCTGAGAACTCCTTGGTTCAATGTCGCTACGCCTTCAACAGCCTTTGAAGACTTCATATTCTTTTGAGATTTCCACAACTCTGTTTCTTTTAGGAAAACACTTGCACGCACTCCTTGCGGAAAATTTCCAAACACTTTCAAGTGCTTGAAATCTTTCGACCATGCGCACACCTGCAGCAGCAGTCTTTAAACTCTTCACTCAGGTTCGCAACCCTGAAGATTCACTTGGCCTGCGCACTCATTGCACAGATCCTATGTCTGAATACACTTCTGCGTGAACGAGAACAAAAGCTACCTATCTGAACCCTTTTTCAACACACTCCTTGCGGACACTTCAACTGCACTCCTTGCAGGAACTCTGGCTCAGATAGAGAAACAATTGAAACTCATTCCTACTTCCTTTCAGACTTCAAACTCAAACCATGAAATCATATACACAGCATATAAAGCAAATGTATAACAGGAAGCAAACATTCATGAGCATATCATTCAACATCAATACACAGAGAACAAACACGAAAACCATGAATTTGAATCAACTCTTTCTATTAAATCAAATATCTGTACATGGGTGTTTTTACACAGCTCTCTGCTACTGTTCTATGCTCTTCAATAATGTTACAATACACAATGAGGGTGTCTATATCCCATTTCCCTCTTGTGCTCTAAAGCTATCTAATCTACACATTCAATTCTACCTACTTACATTAACTACCATAAATGCCTCTATCTACTAAGGACGAGAGCGAATTACTCAAGGTCCATTTACATTTTACAAGTGCGCTTCTTCTTAATGACTTCATTTAAGATTGTGCATCAACTTCAAGGAAATTTCAAAATTTGCGCTGGCGCTTGTCCGGCTGTCTTCCGCTTCTGCCCTGGCTCGCTTGATGTTGGCGATGCTCCTGCATCAGCTGGGACACAGATCTGTGATTATATTTCTTATAGTGAACTTAGCAGTAGTTATTCCTTAGCATACATTCATTAATATACTTCACAGAAGGCACAAAGAATCACAGTGAATACTTATACTAAGAATGATTCAATACTTATCCACAAAAATATAGGTTAGATTGAACAGATCAAGCACTAAGAATCTCATATATCAGATCTAATGTTCATTCATTCATCAACAACATAGAGCATAACTAGATCTACTTAATCACATCAAGCACTTAGCCACGAAATAGATAAATACATAAGAGAGAAGCATACAACACTATACACACAATTACCGTGGTTCACCCCCACCCTGGGGCTACATCCACAAAGCCTTCTTTATATTATCACAGTCAAGCAGTTACAACACAGACCTCTAATGACACTTACTTTGCACAGGACAAAATATCTGTGCAACTCGCTAGATCCTTCTTCCTTGCTCTTCAGACTATAAAAACCTACACTTAGCTCTCTGATCTCATGCACAGAACACTCTAAGATACATCCGATCACACAGATCCAATTACTAGCACTAAGATTTCATTCATACATCACATAGATGTACTACATTACTATCTCCTCCTATCTTACTATCTACATTGCCTATTTATAAATTAAAAAATGGGCCTAAACGTGGGTAAACCCATGGGCCGACATCCCTTTCCCATTACATCAAACTAAAACCCTAAAATGGACCCCAAAATAGGTCTTTCTTCTTTATTTTCTACTTCATGTTGCACTCCTTCCTTGGCAAGCTGTCACCATCCCAAAAGTGGTCAAGTATGACCAAGTACTCTTAAACTTGGTCAAGGGACAACAACCACATAATTAACCCGTGGCGGGGTAGAATATACATGAACACTAGGAACATATAAAGGGGAATCCTAAACTAAAATCGAATTATGATAGTGATTATCAGATGCCAACTGGTCAATAGTGATAATGCTTCCATTGTGAGGGAAATGCATCACCCAGAAGAGAGTAGACACCACAATGTTCATATCATATACATAATCACACCCGAGAAGCATATTGAAATCTAACGAGCCTTGCACCACTATAACATCAACAATGACGGTCTTCCCACCTAACGAGATAGGAAACTAAGGAAGAACCCCCAAATATTCACTTGGACGTTTTTCAAAAGCAAACAACTCATACGAAGCAGACACAAACTAGGGATATCCCAAGACTTTCCAAACTGAGGAGGATAAAATAATTGTAGAGGGTCCTTCATCCATAATACATCGATAAATGTTTGTTGAATTAACTTCAAACCTTATTTGAAAGGGTGTGGAAGAAGGAAGATGAGGCTCAACAAGTTCATTCCAATCAAAGGAAACCATCCTATGGCTTGGAGGGGGTGTGCTCAAAGTGAGAAGAATTCCCCCTTGATCTGAAAGTACTGAATTGGAAATGCTAAAAACTTATTCGGTAGACACATCACTCCCCAAGAGAAGAGTGGGCTCAACCGAATATTGCATCAGCATGACCACTTTGGTAGACTCACTCTCCAAGAGAAGAGTGGGATCAACCGAACACTGCATTGGCATGACCACTTTGGTAGAATCGACACTCTCCAAGAGAAGAGTGGGATCAGCCGAAGACTGCATTGGCATGACCACTTTGGTAGACTCGTCACTCTCCAAGAGAAGAGTGCGATCAACTGAAGAATGCATTGACATGACCACTTTCTCAACAAATGGATGAACATGCTACGAGACTACATGGTCTAAAGGCACCTTATCCCTCAAAACAAGAGTGGGATTAGTCGAAGACTGCATCATCATGACCACTTCATCAACCAAATACTGAATAGACTGTGAGGAAACCTTAGAATACTCAGAATAAGAATATCTTTCAGACATGGACCACAATCTTTGTACCTCTGGGATGCTAGGGTGCATATGAGTAAGGTGATCTCCCTTGCAAATTTTACAAGGGAACTTAGGCTTACATCCTATCCATATAGGTTTCTCAACATAATCAATGCCCCCAGCATGACTAGCAGTGGCTGGTTTCTTATCCCCAACATGACTAGCAGAGGTTGTTGACATATCACTAACACGACTTGCAGAGGTTGGTGATTGGTCGATAACATGATTTGCAGAGGCTATAGACCTATTTCTAGTATAACTAGAAGTGACTAGATTTTTTCCCCCATCATGACTTGCAAAGGTTGGGTGATGGTCTTCAACGTGACTTGCAGAGGTTGTCAACATATCTCCAACATGACTCACAGAGGTTGGTGATTTCTTCTTCCTATTCTTTCTCTTTCTTTCTTGTTTAGAATTATGGTTACTAGTAACTGTACTTTCACTAGAGATCAGAGAAGGAGGAGGAGAAGAATTTGTTGACGAAGGAACATCAACATGATTCCCATGAAAAAAGGTGCTTAAATGAGAAGCGTCAAGAGAATTTGAGACATTTGGAATGGTACCCAACCAAACTGGTAGTCCCACATTTAACCCAAGAATGTACAAAGTAGCCATCAAAGGGACACCAACATTTCTGATGAAAGGAAAAGCACAAGAATCCCCTTGCGAAGGGGTTCCTTGGGTAGTATCGTCAGTAACTTTAACCATGAAGATATTATGCACAGGTTCTCCCCTTACGGGATCGGTCAAGTCCGTAAGAGTCTCACAAACTACCTATGGAAAACTAGTGTTATCAAAACAATGCCTATAAAGAGGCGGCTCCACATTTCTAAGTGGAAGACCGAAAAGTCATCACAACCAACGAAGATGGAGGTCCACCACCCTAGGTCAAAGACCCAAAGTGATGACTGACTAACTCACTATGGAAAACTAGGGAGCACAAATCACACACTAAAATTTCCTAAAGGAAAATCAAGCAGACCACTATCTAGTAGGAAGAACAGTTACACCAACCAACAATAGAAGAACTTACTAGTGCTAGTGAAACTCAAACATAGAAGCACCCTCTGGGTGTACTCTACAAAGTGTGACCTGACATCTACTCTAGGTACCATGGTATACCCCCGTAGTCACCTATGTAAGTCCCTAGAATAAAAGAAACTAAGTTTCCAGCTCGTAAACAGACACCATGCGGGTACAATCGACAGTTGGGTGGACTGCAATGATCAAGATAACAAGTCCAAAACCTACCGAGGGTATCAAAAGTAAGTGGTCTAGAATACAACTGAGGATATCGAATGGATTCGAGGTCCATGAATCTCCATAGGAAAATTCAAACAACAACATCCCACGACAAGTCCTCAATATGCGCTCCCCACTACGCTTGATCCGACTTTGGAGGGGTTATCTCTGCTACCTTTCCTTACGCAACCTCGTGTTTGGACCTTGTGTCAGAGGGGGGTCCTAGATAAATTTCACGTTTACTAGACTTTTACACTCCCTAAATCTGACTCCAATGTTTTTTTATTGGCCTTGAAGAGTTTCCTCTCCAACCTAATTCAAGGCCCTAACCCTAAACTAGTTGGTTGACCCTACAAACATAAAAAGTCTAGTTAATTTTAGTTTTAGCGTTCTTTTTAAGGCTTGATTTACTCAAAAGGGTGGCAATAGTGCAACTAATGTTGTTAAGACTCTTGTGAAAAATGAAACTTATAAGAACAATAGAAAAGAAGGATAATTTTTCTTATTTTTCTTTTGAAATGCTTTCAAGATGAGAAGAAAACAAAACACTATACTAAATTTTTTTATTTTTTTTAGTAAATTCTTCAAACAAGAAACTTGAAAGAAATTATTTTTTTCTTTTCTTTAAAGCAAGCAAAAGGGGAAAAAGTGAAAAACAATACAAGACTGAAACTGAACTCTGGCCCATTGCGGATCACATTGAGTCACTAAAGACACCAAACAGGTTGATCAAAAACTCAAAGACTTGCCTAAAACCCTTTCGAAGTAAACACAAGAAATCTTTAAAAATATAAGAAAAATGACATCTAACCCAAGCTTTGACTATAAAAACAGAGACACTAGACTCCAGTAAAAACCTCAATTAGGGAAGAGGTTGACTACCTTTTCTTAAAAAACGTTTCTTGACACAGGTACGCTACTTATGCTTAAGAAGCATGTGTATTTATGCGTTCTATCTATAAAGCAGGATGTGTATGTATGCGTGCTGACCCACAATAGGGCGCATACACCTCTGTACTTCTTGAAAAAAAAATTAAATAGACTGACTGACAGGGCAGTGAGAACTGGTATGGTACCAATAGGTAACCATAATCCCTTAAAGACTCAACAGACTCAAATATAAACTCAAAAGGTATAAAACCAATCAAACACCCAAAAAATCCCCTAAAAACCTAAAGGCTTCTCTAGTATGGTCACCAGTTTTGCTAGTGGGAAAAAACCCCCTATGGCTACATTGGGGTTTACAATGTAGGCAGATCAATGACTGTGCAAAATTATCCAACTATTCTAACTATGCCAAACATATACCAGACTCATGCATGAAAGACAAAGTGGGAAATATCAGGTAATTGTACCTTTTACTCCGCATCCAGTGTCGATCCTCTCGTGCTTGATAGCTTCATTGACTGCAAACCTCCTCCCAAGGCTGGCTTGCATTCAAAAACATATAAACATAAAAATAAAAGCATGCATTTCATATATAAATCATGGGTTAGATGTTACAATAAAGAATAAATCAAATGCAAACATTTGACACATCATATTTCGGGACAGGAAAAGTATTTATTTTATGGATATCACAATGATTACTTACAACAAGGTCGACAAATTCTCCACAAACCTGGTCTGGGATCCTCTTCACCAAGCTCCAAGTGCACCTATGCATATCTTTCTCCTCTCAACCTTCTTCTTGGGACATGGAATCGACCTATAATGGAGGAAAAAGGGCAAAATGGGGAATTTTGATGCAATTCTCACAGCAGGGATGCAAATGCTTAGGGCAAGGAGGGGATGTGAAATGGGCAGAGTTTCACTGTTCTTATGCTTGTCTTAGGAATGATACCCCAACACCTCCTTTTATATCACAAAAACATGGTTATTCGGTTGGGAAACGAGATATAGGTGGTGGATCAGTTGAGAAACTACCCAATAACCCGTAATCTCAACGAATTCCTTACAACTTTTGCAAGTATACGCAGGCTGTAATGGTGCAACTAACGTACATACATGGGATGTAGTGGTGCAATGCGCATATGTGTGTGGGCAGTAGTGGTATAGGGTGCGTACATCTTCAAAAAATGATTTTTTAAGAAGAGCTACTCAGTGATGGCTTGACAAAAATATCAAGTAAGAGGGTCAAATGCCAGGTATGCATGTATGGAGCAATTTAGGGTTATAACACCTGAATTGGAGTTTGAATTGCTTCTACCTTCCACGGGAACCTCCTGGGGTTTGTCAAGATTTCGGGTTTAATGATTGTGGAAATTTTAAAGGAACGGGTTCCCTTGATTCAAAATCCATCTCTTGGCCAAATCTCCGTGTGTCCTCTCTGTGATGATTTCGTTTGAACATAAAATAAACGTATGGTTACCTATTTCCTGAGAGCTTCCCTTCTAATCGATTATGGTATTTATTACTGTGTTTAATCCTAGAATGATCATGATTTCATTTAAGTTAAGAAGGCACTTGTGTGAGTGATTATTTCACCAAGCACGATCATGATTCTGTCAAAGTTTAAAAGAGATACATGTGTGGCAATATTGTTTTGTTCTCTTCATACATAATATGGCTCTATGGGTCATTCCTTTTAAAAGCAAGTCTATATATATTGATGCACACAAAGATCAAGCCCAGGGTTACATTTTTTTGGTTGACTATTGTTTTCGATTCAAGACTATGTAAATTATATCGTCGAAGACTTGTGTGTATGATAGACTTATCAACTGTTCTTTGGTTTTGTCCAAATTTAAAAGGAACTTGTGTGTGTTTAAATCGGGCCTGATTTTTGTTAGGGGACAATGACTGTTGATTGTTTATCCTAGGTGTATTATTGTTTGATTTCCAAGGATGAATCTTGGACAGACATAACAGGGATTACTGTGCTAATTTTGTTTATTTTAAAAAGAAGAGATTAGCATTAGCACATGCACTACTGTGAAATTGGAAATATTTGCATAGTCATTATATAAATGCACAAATTGGTATAAATGGAAGATTTTTGGGAAATTAAATTGTTTTATTGGGACAACAAGCAATTTTTATGCAATTGAGGAACAATGAATGTTTTGGTCTTGGAAGTGGATGCTTTTTGGATTGAATTTAAAATAGAGTTATGATAGTTGATTAATTTAATTTATTTTATGAACAATATCCATTAATTCCCTCTCATTTTATGACTTTTTCACTCATTATAAATCCCCTCACGATCCCAAATTCATTTTGCATGCCCTGTTCACTAAAATTAAAATACAACTATGTATGAAAAAGATAACAAAATGACACATAGATAGATGACGACTGATATGTTTTGGTATTGTTGGACAATCAATTGTTTAATCAATTTTCGAGCAATAATTGTCTTCTTACTCCCTGTCATGATATCACTTTTTTGCTCAATATAATCCCCCCGGATATCCTATGAACCCTTTTTCACCCTCTGCTCATTTGACAATTATTAAATAAATTTTATGGATTGGATTGCATGGGTCTGATGTTGATTGTTGCGCCAAACTCTGTTTCATATTAAGAGAATGTCATGTATGGTCTGTTAAGAGCTAGTTTCTAATAGTTTTTGCATACAGGATGAGATTCTTCAACAAAGTAATTCATGGTTGAAACAATAGGGGCATAGGAAATTGGAATAGAGGGCCTAGAAGGACCAGATTCGCAATACATTTTGATGTCGATCCTCAAGAGTTAAACCAACTCTTTCAAGTTGGATGTTTCAATTGGATTGGACAAGGGATAGTCCAGCCTATACCAGATATGCCTCCCTTCCAACCCCAATATGTTCCTGCTATCCTTGTGCGTCCTCGTGTATCTTTGCAACCTGAAGTTCCTGAGAATGACGGATGGAAGGAGATTTTTCACCCAACAGTCTCCCACCATTGTGGCTGGAAATTGTTTTCATTACCCTTTCCTCCTCCACCTGTTAACCCAAATGTTCAGATTTCCCCTGCACACTCACCTGTACAGTCCTCCCATGCAAGAAAAAGAATCAAAACTGAGGCCCACTATATGCATGACAAAGGAAAAGTTATTGTTTCTCCCTCCTCGCCTTCAAGTGACTCAACCAAGTCAATGTCTTCACGTTTTCACTTGAGGGATGAGTGTTCCCATGTCATTAGTGAGATCAAGCCTGGAGGTTATATCAAACCTAAGGCTAATTCAAGGAACACAAAAGGGGATAGAAACAACAAAGGAAAAATTGTCTCTCGAAGTGAAATATGGATTTTGATT
>SNQJ01S0051768.1:46050-64751 GCA_010110895.2 Picea sitchensis
GTAGTTCAACTACCTAATTTAGTTAAGATAACTAAAACTTAACTAATCTTTAGTTTAGGGGAATAATAATAATTAAGGGTCTTTTTTATTAAATAATAACTAGTAGGTGGGACCCCGTATGATTCCCTTTTATTCCTTAACAAAAATAAACATAATTAGACAATCAATCAAACACATGCTTCCTTGTGGCTCCCATAATCATTTCCCACAATTTGAAATTCAAATATCATACATATTTCAAATTATATCCAAACATGTAAGTATCCACAATATCGAAAAATAGTTTTATGTCCAAAAATTTCAACAGTCCACAGTCCTCAATAATTCAATAATAACACATAATCAAAATCCATATATTCCACTTTGAGAGACATTTTTTCCTTTGTTTTTGCTATCCCCTTTTGAGTTCCCTGAATTAGCCTTAGGTTTGGTAGAACCTTGAGGCTTGATCTCACTAATGACATGGGAACACTCATCCCTCAAGTGCAAATGAGAAGAGACTGACTTGGTTGAGTCACTTGAAGGGGAGGAGGGAGCAACACCAACTTTTCCTTTGTCATGGATATGGTGGGACTTGATTTTGATTCTTTTTCTTTCGTGAGAAGACTGTATGGGTGAGTGTGCAGGAGAAATCTGAACATTTGGGTTAATAGGTGGAGGAGGAGGGGATAATGAAAAATTTGGCTAGCCACGATGGTGGGAGATTTTTGAGTGAAAAATATCCTTCCATCCATCATTCTCAGGAACTTCAGGTTGCAAATATACATTAGGACGCACAAGGATAGAAGGAACATGTTGGGGTTGGAAGGGAGGGATCTTTGGTATAGGTTGGACTATCCCTTGTCCAATCCAATTGAAAAATCCAACTTGAAAGAGTTGGTTTAACTCTTGAGGATCGACATCAAAATGTATTGAGAATCTAGTCCTTCTAGGCCCTCTGTTCCAGTTTCCTCTGCCCCTATTGTTTCAACCATGAATTACTCTATTGAAGAAGCTCATCCTGTATGCAACAACTATTAGAAACTATCTCTTAACAGACCATACATGACATTCTCTTAATATGAAATAGAGTTTGGCTCGGCAATCAACATCAGACCCATGCAATCCAATCCATAAAATTTATTTAATAATTGTCAAATGAGTAGAGGGTGAAAAAGGGTTCATAGGATATCTAAGGGATTATATTAAGTAGAAAAGTGATATCATGGCAGGGAGTAAGAACATGATTATTGCTCAAAAATTCATTAAACAATTGATTGTGCAGCAATACCAAAACATATCAGCTGACATTTATCTATGTGTCATTTTTTTATCCCTGTCATATAGAGTTTTAACTTAATTTTAGTGAACAGGGCGTGCAAAATGAATTGGGGATCGTGAGGGGATTTATAATGAGTGAAAAAAGTGATAAAATGAGAGGGAATTAATGGATATTGTTCATAAGATAAATTAAATCGATCAACTATCATAACTCTATTTTAAATTCAATCCAAAAATCATCCACTTCCAAGACCAAAACATTCATTGTTCCTCAATTGCATAAAAGTTGCTTGTTGTCTCAATAAAACAATTTAATTTCCCAAAAATCTTCCATTTATACCAATTTGTGCATTTATATAATGACTATGCAAATATTAAAGTTGTTACTTGCAATGAAATTTAATTTACGCATGTCATTTTTCTATGCTTGGTTGAAGATTTTATTTCCATGAGCTCTCTTGCACCTACTTTCCTACGTTATTTGTAATCCCCTTGTGTTCGATGTATTCTGAATTGATTTCCCATGGCGAACCCAACCTATGGTTGCATTGACTTCTCTGCGTTTGTTTTTATTTATTAAGATGAAGAAAATCTGTGTTTTACCTTCTGTCCCTTATCCCATTAATTATTAGTTTGCGCCTGAGCAGTCTGCCAGGAGCCGAATCGACGGTCGTCACTATGGTGTTTAAAGACCTATAGATTCAATTGCCCTTATTTCCTATGCATGGATAATAATTGAAGGATAAATTTATCCCAGTTATCAAACCCTTACTTATCTCTGGGTTTTTCTCTTATGATTAATCCCTGATCTTTGCACCTTCTTGTGAACGAGTACCTTTGCATTTGATAGTTTAAACTCTGAAAACCTTGACGTTTCCTTGAAATATTATTTCTTCATTTCTTGTGATTGATTACTTCTGCATTTTCTTGTGTTTGATTATCTCTGAGTTTTCTTGTGGTGGTTAATCTCTGCATTTAATTTATATATGTGTCAATTTACCTCTGCGTTCCAATTATCCCTGCACATAAATAAACGCATAAATTAATTATGTGTTTTCAATTCATCTTTGTGTTTCTTTTGAATGATTATCTTTGTGATTCATCTCTAATCGATTTCTTGTCATATTATCTCAACAAAAACATGGGTCATCTTCCACAAAATTGTGGCTCCTTTTTCATCTACAATATCATCCTCCTTTAACCACATTTTGGTGGATCTTACCAGGCTAGATCGTGTATCTTTATGTTGTAATTTTATGCTTGTTATTTTACTGCCATTCGATGCCCTTTTGTGTTGTGTTTTGATGGATTTTTCTCCACCAATTTGTGCTTCTATTTTCCATAAAAGCATGGTTTTTAAATGTTGTGTTTTAGTAGAACTTTACCAGCGTTTGATTCTTGGCATATTACCCAGCAAGATCTTTACTAGATAGCATTCACCGTTTTACAACGATTTATTCATTGACAACTATTTTAGTCTGGGTGTTTCCTTGCCACATTACACAGTTCTTACTCGCGATTTTAATGACATAAATGCCCAGTTCTTGCTCACGATTTAATGGAATAAATGCCCAGTTCTTGATCACGATTTTAATGGCATAAATGCCCTGTTATTACTCACAATTTTAATAGCATAAATGCCCAATTCTTACTCATGATTTTAATGGCATAAATTCCCAATTCTTACTCATGATTTTAATGGCATAAACACCCAGTTCTTACTCTTGATTTTCTGAGTGATTCACTTCACCTCTGTGTTATCTTATGCCTCTGAATTTATATATTTGCGTTATCTGCGATATCAGATTTTTTACTCAACGATTTCCATCTTTTATCTCAACAATTATCATATTTTTAACTCAACGAATTCTATTTTTAACTTAGTGAATATCATGTTTTTATCTCAGCCATTTCCATCATTTAACTGAACAATTGTCATATTTTAAATCTTGGGATTCTTTTGAATGGACAACAATGATATTTTAACTCTGTGAAATTATTTTAAATGGATAGCAGTGATATTTTAACTCTACGAATTTATTTTAAATAGACAACAATGATACTTTTAACTCTGTGATTTCCCTTATATTGTTAATTAGCGAATTATATGGTAGCAAATTACATGCCAACAATATATATGACTATCTCCTTTATTTAGATAGTGATTATAGTGTTATTCATTGTCATTTCCTTTATTGTGTTAATTAGCGACTTATGTGACAACGAACTACATGTCAACGATACACATGATTAACTCTTTTATTTAGACAACGAATTATAGTGTTATTCCTTTTCATTCCTTTATATTGTTAATCCTTTGTGGATAGTGATTTAATATCATGGATAACATTTTAATATTGTTGACAGTAATGCTATTACACAACGATAATTATTTATCAAATAATTATGGTTATTTACCCAGCTACATTATTTTAACTATTAATAGTTTATCAATACAATCATCAAGAGACTTGTTAATTTAGACAACAATAATATAGACAGTAATGTCGAATATTTAATAAGCAGCATAGATCACTTTTTAATGTTAAGTAGTTCACTTATTTTAATGGATAGTGTATATTTTTTGACAAGCGTATTTTGATTTTGTTAAGTGCCTATAATAGTTCACATTATGGTCACATTTATGGTCACAATTATGATAATAGTAACAATTATAATAGTTCACTCCTTCGCACTTAGACATATTTCTTAACAGATAATGGCTATGTTTTGTTGGCGAAGTCGTTTAATAGTTTGCACAATTTAATTTGAGTGATGTCATCTTGTGTCTTGTCGACCTGTTGCTTGGGTGAGTGGCTATAGTCTTATTTTCAGTTAATTCGGTCTCTTAGCGCATTGGATTCTTCTTGGGTTATTGGTCTAGATATGTTATGTTGCTCTAGGGTTACTGTCATGCCTATCGCTTAGTGACGACATGATTCTTGATGAGGGGATCATCACACATTTTGATGGATAGAGGCGAACGATAACCTGGTCGGAGTCTTGTGCTTCCTGGTGTGGATGTATCGTTCATTGTAGTGGATGTTGGTTCTTAGTTTGTAACGCCTTAATGCATTGGGATTTGCATGCCATAGAGGTTTCTAGTTACTGGTCAATGAAGTTGTTGTGTCTGGTGGCTGATGTTGTCCTTTAGCTTGTAGATGTTGTCTTGCTTGTGTCAGACTGGTAGTCGTTTTTATCTATCTTTGATTATCGCATGTTTCATCTAGTTGCATGACGTGAAAGTGTGATGAGTCCTTGTTGTCTGTTTCCTGAATGTGTAAGTTTTGTTCACCATCGGGTTGTGATGATTAATTGTTGGCATTGATTGTCGTCCTTCTTTAAAAAAATAAAAAACAAATTGCACTTGCTTTGCATCGCATGTAGTTGTAACAATTGGGGTTGTTACATCTTGGGCTAGAAGAAGTGCCAGGAGGATCATATTTACCTTTTGGAGCATAGAATTTCTTCCTAGTATTTATGATCACAACATCCTCTGGCTCTACAAAATGTAGGATAACAATAGTGGTTTCATTTCTTTTACCAAAGATTTTATCTTTGGCACTCTTCTTTACCTCACACATACTTTCCTCATGGTGTTCCTCGCAAAAGTTACACAAATTACAAGGCATGATGGCTTTAGGTTGAAATTTATTTTCATTAAGATTATTAAAAGGTGGTGAAGAAGAAGATGAGGCCCCAAGGGTAAGAGAATGTACATTTCATTTCCAATCATACACAATCATTCGATTATTCATGTCCTTTACAAGTTGTAAGAGGGAGGACATATATGCTTGTTTAGCTAAATCTCCTTTAGGAAGACATGTTCTTTCAAGTTGTTCTTCATAATCTAAACAAGTATGTAAAGAGGATCAAAGGTTATCAATGGCCTTTTCCTCAATCCTATGATGGTAGGGTGAAGGTAAAGCATTATAATAATGCATGAAAGCGGCTTGGTTCTAGGGGTGAATGAGTTCAATAATTTGGTGAAACGTAAGTTGAAAGACTTGATAGTTTCACCGTCCTTATAAGTCATGTTATTTTACTCATGTAACTGCTCGACTGGGATTTTGGACTGCCCATAGGTAGACTTGAACCAATAGACTAACTCCTCCCAAGTGGAAATAATCATAGGAGGAAGGTCAAAGAAATCGGCCACAACCTTCCCTTCAAGGGAATTAACAAATAAGTGCATACAAGTGTCATTGTCATTGGCTCCTATGTTGTGATAGGCATTAGAAAATTCCACCAAGTGTTCATTCATAGTGATCGAGTTATTACCTGAAAACCTGGGGAGATGTTATTTGAATTTAGGAAGTGGATGAGTAGCAGGTGCTAGGTTAAGAGGGGAAGAAACATGCCATGGATTAGTTGTAGCATCTTTTTCAAACTGAAAAAGCCCATACTTTTTAATGACTTTGGTGGGATTTGTAGTAGATTGGATAGGGACTTGATGACTATACAAGCTACCAATCACTAACGATGTTGAAGTCTGAGATGAAGAAGCACCTCCAGTTCCACCAGAGCCACCACTAGATTCCATCTTGTGAACGATAGGTAAGAGAGAGAAAGATGAACTGGCTGAGTCAGATAAATTTCTCCTTAGAGTACTTTGTTGGAATAAAAAAACAATGGTTATTCTTCTTATTTCAACAATAGGATTGATATCAGGTGATAAACCTCTTCTTCACCTAGAGGTGTGAGGGTTTAAATACATGAAAATAATATCAAAACTATAGGAAAAACAACTATGGATGATTCCTAGGTTGTCTTTTCCTAGCTTCCCAATGTTCTTGGACACTTATTTCCTATTCAATCGTTTCCCATGAGCGTTCAATATCAACATGGGTACTAGTGGTCTCTAATATGGTATTAAGCAATTTTAAAGAAATCTTGGTCTGATCTTTAAGACCGGGCTCAATATTGGGTTGTCTTGCAATAGGTATAGTCATGAATAAAAAAAACAGTCAAAGAATCAACATCAGAAAAATAAATATATTCAACGATGATCAAGAATACAATCAACCAGAGAGATATGGAAGATCTCGCCAGTATGGTTTCCAAATAAATGTTGAGGAAAATATATGAATTTATATTACTCAAGCATTTTCAAATCTTGCTTGGCTAAGGAAAGATAGCTGGGAATATTACCCTATGTTTATAGTCTCAAAAAGTATTTCCCAATCCACAAGTATTAATCACAAAGGCTTAGGATGATTTTTTTAAATAAAAGATTGTTGCAAAATATAACATTTTTATATAATTTTTTGAATGTAATAGATTGCAAAAAGTAAATGTGGATATCAAAAGAAAAAATACTAAGTCACATATTAACATAGATGAGACAGAATAACAATCGCTTTATTTCATTCCAAGAAATCAAAAGATTCATTCTCTTTACAAAAATCCTTGTGGGGGCATGGACCAAGGTCAAACTTAGATATCACCGATGAAAACCATACAAAAGGACTCTGAAAAGAAGTAAAAACTGAACTTTAAAATATGGATCATCTTTCCATGGAATGTTGCCCACTTGACTCTACACAATATACTTTATCAGTCATGAAACTTAATTCATAAATAGACAAGTCTACGCAAACTATCAAATATAGATCAACACCTCTGAAACAAGCATCTGAATGGTATGGTTCATATTTGAACCTTGATGTCTACAATAGGACCCTGCTGTCATAAAATATAATTAGGCTTTTAGCGAATTGAAGAATGAATGAAAATTGAACTTAGTATGATTTTTCCTTCTATTATCCCCTTGTTATTCGTTCTCATTTGGATTTTATGCATTCCAAATTAGTTGAAGTAGTTCAGCTTCCTCATTTATTTAATTTAACCAAAACTTAACTAAACTTTAGTTTAAGGGAATAATAATAATTAAGGGTCTTTTTTATTAAATAATAACTAGTAGGTGGGACCCCATGTGACTCCCTTTTATTCCTTAACAAAAATAAACATAATTAGACAATCAATCAAACACATGCCTCCTTGTGGCTCCAATAATCATTTCCCACAATTTGAAATTCAAATATCATAGATATTTCAAATTATATCCAAACATGTAAATATCCACAATGTCCAAAAATAGTTTATTGTCCAAAACTTTCAACAGTCCAGTGTCCTCAATAAATCAATAATAACACAATCAAAATCCATATTTCACTTCGAGAGACAATTTTTCCTTTGTTGTTTCTATCCCCTTTTGTGTTCCTTGAATTAGCCTTAGGTTTGATATAACCTCCAGGCTTGATCTCACTAATGACATGGGAACACTCATCCCTCAAGTGAAAACGTGAAGACATTGACTTGGTTGAGTCACTTGAAGGCGAGGAGGGAGAAACAATAACTTTTCCTTTGTCATGCATATAGTGGGCCTCAGTTTTGATTCTTTTTCTTGCATGGGAGGACTGTACAGGTGAGTGTGCAGGGGAAATCTGAACATTTGGGTTAACAGGTGGAGGAGGAAAGGGTAATGAAAACAATTTCCAGCCACAATGGTGGGAGACTGTTGGGTGAAAAATCTCCTTCCATCCGTCATTCTCAGGAACTTCAGGTTGCAAAGATACACGAGGACGCACAAGGATAGCAGGAACATATTGGGGTTGGAAGGGAGGCATATCTGGTATAGGCTGGACTATCCCTTGTCCAATCCAATTGAAACATCCAACTTGAAAGAGTTGGTTTAACTCTTGAGGATCGACATCAAAATGTATTGCGAATCTGGTCCTTCTAGGCCCTCTATTCCAATTTCCTATGCCCCTATTGTTTCAACCATGAATTACTTTGTTGAAGAATCTCATCCTGTATGCAAAAACTATTAGAAACTAGCTCTTAACAGACCATACATGACATTCTCTTAATATGAAACAGAGTTTGGCGCAACAATCAACATCAGACCCATGCAATCCAATCCATAAAATTTATTTAATAATTGTCAAATGAGCAGAGGGTGAAAAAGGGTTCATAGGATATCCGGGGGGATTATATTGAGCAAAAAAGTGATATCATGACAGGGAGTAAGAAGACAATTATTGCTCGAAAATTGATTAAACAATTGATTGTCCAACAATACCAAAACATATCAGTCGTCATCTATCTATGTGTCATTTTGTTATCTTTTTCATACATAGTTGTATTTTAATTTTAGTGAACAGGGCATGCAAAATGAATTTGGGATCGTGAGGGGATTTATAATGAGTGAAAAAGTCATAAAATGAGAGGGAATTAATGGATATTGTTCATAAAATAAATTAAATTAATCAACTATCATAACTCTATTTTAAATTCAATCCAAAAAGCATCCACTTCCAAGACCAAAACATTCATTGTTCCTCAATTGCATAAAAATTGCTTGTTGTCCCAATAAAACAATTTAATTTCCCAAAAATCTTCCATTTATACCAATTTGTGCATTTATATAATGACTATGCAAATATTTCCAATTTCACAGTAGTGCATGTGCTAATGCTAATCTCTTCTTTTTAAAATAAACAAAATTAGCACAGTAATCCCTGTTATGTCTGTCCAAGATTCATCCTTGGAAATCAAACAATAATACACCTAGGATAAACAATCAACAGTCATTGTCCCCTAACAAAAATCAGGCCCGATTTAAACACACACAAGTTCCTTTTAAATTTGGACAAAACCAAAGAACAGTTGATAAGTCTATCATACACACAAGTCTTCGACGATATAATTTACATAGTCTTGAATCGAAAACAATAGTCAACCAAAAAAATGTAACCCTGGGCTTGATCTTTGTGTGCATCAATATATATAGACTTGCTTTTAAAAGGAATGACCCATAGAGCCATATTATGTATGAAGAGAACAAAACAATATTGCCACACATGTATCTCTTTTAAACTTTGACAGAATCATGATCGTGCTTGGTGAAATAATCACTCACACAAGTGCCTTCTTAACTTAAATGAAATCATGATCATTCTAGGATTAAACACAGTAATAAATACCATAATCGATTAGAAGGGAAGCTCTCAGGAAATAGGTAACCATACGTTTATTTTATGTTCAAACGAAATCATCACAGAGAGGACACACGGAGATTTGGCCAAGAGATGGATTTTGAATCAAGGGAACCCGTTCCTTTAAAATTTCCACAATCATTAAACCCGAAATCTTGACAAACCCCAGGAGGTTCCCGTGGAAGGTAGAAGCAATTCAAACTCCAATTCAGGTGTTATAACCCTAAATTGCTCCATACATGCATACCTGGCATTTGACCCTCTTACTTGATATTTTTGTCAAGCCATCACTGAGTAGCTCTTCTTAAAAAATCATTTTTTGAAGATGTACGCACCCTATACCACTACTGCCCACACACATATGCGCATTGCACCACTACATCCCATGTATGTACGTTAGTTGCACCATTACAGCCTGCGTATACTTGCAAAAGTTGTAAGGAATTCGTTGAGATTACGGGTTATTGGGTAGTTTCTCAACTGATCCACCACCTATATCTCGTTTCCCAACCGAATAACCATGTTTTTGTGATATAAAAGGAGGTGTTGGGGTATCATTCCTAAGACAAGCATAAGAACAGTGAAACTCTGCCCATTTCACATCCCCTCCTTGCCCTAAGCATTTGCATCCCTGCTGTGAGAATTGCATCAAAATTCCCCATTTTGCCCTTTTTCCTCCATTATAGGTCGATTCCATGTCCCAAGAAGAAGGTTGAGAGGAGAAAGATATGCATAGGTGCACTTGGAGCTTGGTGAAGAGGATCCCAGACCAGGTTTGTGGAGAATTTGTCGACCTTGTTGTAAGTAATCATTGTGATATCCATAAAATAAATACTTTTCCTGTCCCGAAATATGATGTGTCAAATGTTTGCATTTGATTTATTCTTTATTGTAACATCTAACCCATGATTTATATATGAAATGCATGCTTTTATTTTTATGTTTATATGTTTTTGAATGCAAGCCAGCCTTGGGAGGAGGTTTGCAGTCAATGAAGCTATCAAGCACGAGAGGATCGACACTGGATGCGGAGTAAAAGGTACAATTACCTGATATTTCCCACTTTGTCTTTCATGCATGAGTCTGGTATATGTTTGGCATAGTTAGAATAGTTGGATAATTTTGCACAGTCATTGATCTGCCTACATTGTAAACCCCAATGTAGCCATAGGGGGTTTTTTCCCACTAGCAAAACTGGTGACCATACTAGAGAAGCCTTTAGGTTTTTAGGGGATTTTTTGGGTGTTTGATTGGTTTTATACCTTTTGAGTTTATATTTGAGTCTGTTGAGTCTTTAAGGGATTATGGTTACCTATTGGTACCATACCAGTTCTCACTGCCCTGTCAGTCAGTCTATTTAATTTTTTTTTCAAGAAGTACAGAGGTGTATGCGCCCTATTGTGGGTCAGCACGCATACATACACATCCTGCTTTATAGATAGAACGCATAAATACACATGCTTCTTAAGCATAAGTAGCGTACCTGTGTCAAGAAACGTTTTTTAAGAAAAGGTAGTCAACCTCTTCCCTAATTGAGGTTTTTACTGGAGTCTAGTGTCTCTGTTTTTATAGTCAAAGCTTGGGTTAGATGTCATTTTTCTTATATTTTTAAAGATTTCTTGTGTTTACTTCGAAAGGGTTTTAGGCAAGTCTTTGAGTTTTTGATCAACCTGTTTGGTGTCTTTAGTGACTCAATGTGATCCGCAATGGGCCAGAGTTCAGTTTCAGTCTTGTATTGTTTTTCACTTTTTCCCCTTTTGCTTGCTTTAAAGAAAAGAAAAAAATAATTTCTTTCAAGTTTCTTGTTTGAAGAATTTACTAAAAAAAATAAAAAATTTAGTATAGTGTTTTGTTTTCTTCTCATCTTGAAAGCATTTGAAAAAAAAAATAAGAAACATTATCCTTCTTTTCTATTTTTCTTATAAGTTTCATTTTTCACAAGAGTCTTAACAACATTAGTTGCACTACTGCCCCCCTTTTGAGTAAATCAAGCCTTAAAAAGAACGCTAAATCTAAAATTAACTAGACTTTTTATGTTTGTAGGGTCAACCAACTAGTTTAGGGTTAGGGCCTTGAATTAGGTTGGAGAGGAAACTCTTCAAGGACGATAAAAAAACATTGGAGTCAGATTTAGGGAGTGTAAAAGTCTAGTAAACGTGAAATTTATCTAGGACCCCCCTCTGACACAAGGGATAAACACGAGGTTGCGTAAGGAAAGGTAGCATAGATAACCCCTCCAAAGTCGGATCAAGCATAGTGGGGAGCGCATATTGAGGACTTGTTGTGGGATGTTGTCGTTTGAATTTTACTATGGAGCTTCATGGACTTCAAATCCATTTGATATCCTTAGTTGTCTTCTATACCACTTACTTTTGATACCCTCGGTAGGTTTTGGACTTGTTATCCTGATCATTATAGTCCACCCAACTGTCGATTGTACCCGCATGGTGTCTGTTTACGAGCTGGAAACTTAGTTTCCTTTATTCTAGGGACTTACATAGGTGACTACGGGGGTATACCATGGTACCTAGGGTAGACGTCGGGTCACACTTTGTATATTACACCCAGAGGGTGCTTCTGTGTTTGAGTTGCACTACCACCAGTAAGTTCCTCTATTGTTGGTTGGTGTAACTGTTCTTCCTACTAGATAGTGGTATGCTTGATTTTCCTTTAGGAACTTTTAGTGTGTGCTTTGTGCTCCCTAGTTTTCCATAGTGAGTTAGTCAGTCATCACTTTGGGTCTTTGACCTAGGGTGGTGGACCTCCATCTTCGTTGGTTGTGAGGACTTTTCGGTCTTCCACTTAGAAATGTGGAGCCGCCTCTTTATAGGCATTGTTTTGATAACACTAGTTTTCCATAGGTAGTGTGTGAGACTCTTACGGACTTGACCGATCCCGTAAGGGGAGAACCTGTGCATAATATATTCATGGTTAAAGTTACTGACGATACTACCCAAGGAACCCCTTCGCAAGGGGATTCTAGTGCTTTTCCTTTCATCAGAAATGTTGGTGTCCCTTTGATGTCTACTTTGTACATTCTTGGGTTAAATGTGGGACTACCAGTTTGGTTGGGTACCATTCCAAATGTCTCAAATTATCTTGACGCTTCTCATTTAAGCACATTATGTCATGGGAATCATGTTGATGTTCCTTCGTCAACAAATTCTTCTCCTCCTCCTTCTCTGATCTCTAGTGAAAATACAGTTACTAGTAACCGTAATTCTAAACAAGAAAGAAAGAGAAAGAATAGGAAGAAGAAATCACCAACCTATGTGAGTCATGTTGGAGATATGTTGACAACCTCTGCAAGTCACGTTGAAGACCATCACCCAGCCTTTGCAAGTCATGCTGGGGGAAAAATTCTAGTCACTGCTAGTTATACTAGAAATAGGTCTATAGCCTCTGCAAATCATGTTATCGACCAATCACCAACCTCTGCAAGTCATGTTAGTGATATGTCAACAACCTATGCTATTCATGTTGGGGATAAGAAACCAGCCACTTCTAGTCATGCTGGGGGCATTGATTATGTTGAGAAACCTAGATGGATAGGATGTAAGCCTAAGTTCCCTTGTAAGATTTGCAAGGGAGATCACCTTACTCATATGCACCCTAGCATCCCATAGGTACAAAGATTGTGGTCCATGTCTGAAAGATATTCTTATTCTGAGTATTCTAAGGTTTCCTCACAGTATATTCAGTATTTGGTTGATGAAGTGGTCATGATGATGCAGTCTTCGACTAATCCCACTCTTGTTTTGAGGGATAAGGTGCCTTTAGACCATGTAGTCTCATAGCCTGTTCATCCATTTGTTGAGAAAGTGGTCATGTCAATGCATTCTTCAGTTGATCGCACTCTTCTCTTGGAGAGTGACGAGTCTACCAAAGTGCTCATGACGATGCAGTCTTCGGCTGATCCAACTCTTCTCTTGGAGAGTGTCGATTCTACCAAAGTGGTCATGCCAATGCAGTGTTCGGTTGATCCCACTCTTCTCTTGGAGAGTGAGTCTACCAATGTGGTCATGCTGATGCAATATTCGGTTGAGCCCACTCTTCTCTTGGGAAGTGATGTGTCTACCGAATATGTTTTTAGCATTTCCAATTCAGTACTTTCAGATCAAGGGGGAATTCTCCTCACTTTGAGCACACCCTCTCCAAGACATAGGATGGTTTCCTTTGATTGGAATGAACTTGTTGAGCCTCATCTTCCTTCTTCCACACCCTTTCAAATAAGGTTTGAAGTTAATTCAACAAACATTTATCGATGTATTATGGAGGAAGGACCCTCTACAATTATTTTATCCTCCTCAGTTTGGAAAGTCTTGGGATATCCCTAGTTTGTGTCTACTTCGTATGAGTTGTTTGCTTTTGGCAAACGTCCAAGTGAATATTTGGGGGTTATTCCTCAGTTTCCTATCTCGTTAGGTGAGAAGACCGTCATTTTTGATGTTATAGTGGTGCAAGGCCCGTTAGATTTCAATATGCTTCTCGGGTGTGATTATGTATATGATATGAACATTGTGGTGTCTACTCTCTTCTGGGTGATGCATTTCCCTCACAATGGAAGCATTATCACTATTAACCAGCTGGAATCTGATAATCACTATCATAATTCGATTTTAGTTTAGGATTCCCCTTTATATGTTCCTAGTGTTCATGTATATTCTAACCCGCCACGGGTTAATTATGTGGTTGTTGTCCCTTGACCAAGTTTAAGAGTACTTGGTCATACTTGACCACTTTTGGGACGGTGACAGCTTGCCAAGGAAGGAGTGCAACATGAAGTAGAAAATAAAGAAGAAAGACCTATTTTGGGGTCCATTTTAGGGTTTTAGTTTGATGTAATGGGAAAGGGATGTCGGCCCGTGGGTTTACCCACGTTTAGGCCCATTTTTTAATTTATAAATAGGCAATGTAGATAGTAATATAGGAGGAGATAGTAATGTAGTACATCTATGTGATGTATGAATGAAAGCTTAGTTCTAGTAATTGGATTTGTGTGATCGGATGTATCTTAGAGTGTTCTGTGCATGAGATCAACGAGCTAAGTGCAGGTTTTTATAGTCTGAAGAGCAAGGAAGAAGGATCTAGCGAGTTGCACAGATCTTTTGTCCTGTGCAAAGTAAGTGTCATTAGAGGTCTGTGTTGTAACTTCTTGACCGTGATAATATAAATAAGGCTTTGTGGATGTAGCCCCAGGGTGGGGGTGAACCACGGTAATTGTGTGTATAGTGCTTTATGATTCTCTCTTATGTATTTATCTATTTCTTGGCTAAGTGCTTGATGTGATTAAGTAGATCTAGTTATGCTCTATGTTGTTGACGAATGAATGAACATTAGATCTGATATATGAGATTCTTAGTGCTTGATCTGTTGAATCTAACCTATATTTTTGTGGATAAGTACTGAATCATTCTTAGTATAAGTATTCACTGTGATTCTTTGTGCCTTCTGCGAAGTATATTAATGAATGTATGCTAAGGAATAACGACTGCTAAGTGCACTATAAGAAAGATAATCACAGATCTGTGTCCCAGCTGATGCAGGAGCATTGCCAACATCAAGCGAGCCAGGGCGGAAGTGGAAGACAGCCGGACAAGTGCCAGCACAAATTTTGAAATTTCCTTGAAGTTGATGCACAATCTTAAACGAAGTCATTAAGAAGAAGCGCACTTGTAAAATGTAAATGGACCTTGAGCGATTCGCTCTCGTCCTTAGTAGATGGAGGCATTTATGGTAGTTAATGTACGTAGGTAGAATTGAATGTGTAGATTAGATAGCTTTAGAGCACAAGAGGGAAATGGGATATAGACACCCTCATTGTGTATTGTAACATTATTGAAGAGCATAGAAGAGTAGCAGAGAGTTGTGTAAAAACACCCATGTACAGATATTTGATTTAATAGAAAGAGTTGATTCAAATTCATGGTTTTCGTGTTTGTTCTCTGTGTATTGATGTTGAATGATATGCTCATGAATGTTTGCTTCCTGTTATACATTTGCTTTATATGCTGTGTATATGATTTCATGGTTTGAGTTTGAAGTTTGAAAGGAAGTAGGAATGAGTTTCAATTGTTTCTCTATCTAAGCCAGAGTTCCTGCAAGGAGTGCAGTTGAAGTGTCTGCAAGGAGTGTGTTGAAAAAGGGTTCAGATAGGTAGTTTTTGTTCTCATTCACGCAGAAGTGTATTCAGACATAGGATTATTGCAATGAGTGCGCAGGCCAAGTGAAGCTTCAGGGTTGCGAACCTGAGTGAAGAGTTTAAAGACTGCTGCTGCAGGTGTGCGCAGGGTCGAAAGATTTCAAGCACTTGAAAGTGTTTGGAAATTTGCCGCAAGGAGTGCGTGCAAGTGTTTTGCTAAAAGACGTAGAGTTGTGGAAATATCAAAAGAATCTGAAGTCTTCAAAGGCTGTTGAAGGCGTAGCGACGTTGAACCAGGGAGTTCTCAGAGGAAAGAATGGAGGGTTGGAATTCTCTGAAGAGAATTCGCGAAGTTCCATGAGCCGTTAGATCTCACGGAGGAACATGGGAGATATGGTGAAGTATTCCCTAAAGGTTCAAAGATCAGGAGGGGCAGGAACATAAATCCGAGCCACAAGGGCCGTTGGATTACACATGAATAATTTCATCGGGTTTTCATGAGTGGAAGTCCTGAAAACTTGGCAACAGGAATCGCGATATCATGAAATGCGATATCCCGAAAGCCTAGAAGATTGTGTGGGTCACAAGGGTCAGTGAGGTGGACAGGTGGCACACCATTTCGGAGTTTCAAAAAGAGAAGTACCGAAGAAAACCTTGTATTTGGATTCGCGATATTACGAAGTCTGAAATGTCGACAGAGTGAAAGGACCGTTGAAAAGTCAAACTCGCGTGTGAATCGGAGTTTTGGCTAATCGAGATTCAGTGGTCAAAAAAGCAGGTTACTCGACCTCACGATTGCCGAAATCGCGATAAGGAAAATCCCGATAAGGAGAGGAAAAGGTCAGCATTGACTTGTATCGGGTTTCAAGGATTCGAGAGACCATCACTCGACCACAAGATTCATGAAGTTGCAAAATCTGATCTCCCAAGTGCAAAGAGGGGATACCGTAAGAGTTTGTTGTGGGTGTAGATTTCCCGATAGGGAAATAGAAGAGCCATTTAGAGTTCTTCGGGCTGAGGAAAAAGGAAAGATCCTATGCCGACATGGACCTTCCGACCTGCAGGTCAAGGGCGTCGACGTCAGTTTGGTATCAGAGCACAAAAAGGTTCTTTTCTTTCTGTAGTAGAGAAGGAAGAGAATTCACCATGACACCAAGGAGAAGGGATAGACAATCACCCGATCCAGAGGAGAGGGAAATGTCGAGAAGAAGAGGCAGGCAGATGACAGATCCAGCCATGGAGAGAGAGATGCGTGATATACGAGCTAGACTCGAAGACATGGAGATATCACAAAGATGCACAGTTAGTGCTGGGGATCTTAGTGATTCCGAAAGCAAGATTGAGGTTGAACGTGAAGAAGAAGTTGCAGCTAAAGATGCATCAAATGAACGTTTGATTAGAGCTATTGCAATAATGGGTGCAAGAGAGAAAATGGACATTCCAGTTTATGAGGGAAACTTGGATGTAGAGGAGCTTCTAGATTGGATTAGAGCTCTGGACACATACTTCAACTATGAATATGTCGAAGAAGACAAGAAAGTCAAGCATGTTATCACTAGATTAAAGGGACATGCAACATTGTGGTGGGATGAACTACAAGCTGACAGATGCTGCAAGGGAAAGCAGAAGATCAAGAGCTGAGACAAAATGATCGCGAAGATGAAGGAGAAATTCATCCCCAAGGACTATCAAATTACTCTGTTTAGGAGGATGCAGAACCTGAGACAGAATCTGATGACAGTGAAAGAATATACTGAGGGATTCTATAAGCTGAATATCAGGGCAGGTCATCAGGAGAGCGATGATGAAATTTTTTCCAAATACATGAATGGTCTGAGATATGACATTCAGGATGAGATGAGCATGGTAACCATCCGAAAGGTGGAATATGCTTATCATATGGCTCTGAAAGCAGAAGAGAAGCTGAGCCGAAAGTAGATTTAGAGAGGTCGAGGC
Organism: Picea sitchensis; assembly: GCA_010110895.2. Lineage (NCBI taxonomy): Eukaryota > Viridiplantae > Streptophyta > Pinopsida > Pinales > Pinaceae > Picea > Picea sitchensis. The sequence continues at coordinate 63,409 of SNQJ01S0051768.1, forward strand.
AAAAGCCATCTCAGAGGAAAATCAGTTGCCCAGGATAAATATCAGAAGCCCAAAGAGGACTGGAAGAAACCTCAGACTCGAATTGAGAGAGGTGGAAGTTCACAGTGAGGGAAATATGCTGAACAGAGAGGGAAACATACTGAGCAGAGGGGAGATTATGGTGACAACAATACTTTTCCTCGTACTAGAGGTAGAGGAAGAGGAAGAGGTGGAGTAATCACATGCTTCACATGTGGAAAGAATGGGCACAAGTCTTATGAATTTCCAGACAAAAAGAAAGAGAGTGGAGAAGCTCATATTGTCGAAGCACAGAGGTGGGATGTTGAGGCAGAAGACATTGAAGGCAGAAGATTGTTGATGATGCGAAAATCTCTTTTGACACCAAAGAAGGAGGTGGAGAGTTCAGTCCAAAGGACCAGACTTTTCAGGACTGCTTGCAAGACCAAGGACAGGGTATGCAAGGTCATTGTAGACAGTGGTAGCACGGATAATCTCGTTTCTACAGAGATGGTAGAAAAGATGGAGCTGGAGACGATTAATCATCCAAGCCTATATAGAATTTCGTGGCTACAAAAAGGACATCAGGTATCTGTCACTAAACATTGTTTAGTTGAATTTAAGATAGGAGGATATAATGATAAGATATTATGTGATGTTATTCCTATGGATGTTTGTCATCTATTGCTGGGTAGACCATGGCAATATGACAGAAATGTGATTCATGATGGGAGAATGAACACATACACCCTAGAGAAGAATGGGAGAACTCACATGTTGCTTCCAATTAAGGATAAGGAGGTGAAACCGGAAGTAAGAAACACAATACTTCTCATGAGTGGGAAGGAACTTCTTACAGAGGTTAAGAAGAAGGAAGATCCACAGTTCATTGTGGTCAGGAAACCAAAGATTGTTTTGACCAGCACAAGAGTGGATGATTTACCAGAAGAGATTCAGGAACTGCTGGAAGAGTTCGTTGATATAGTAGTGGATGAATTACCTCGTTCGTTGCCACTGATCAAAAGTGTGAGTCATCATATTGATCTCATACTAGGAGCCAGTTTGCCAAATAAAGCAGCGTACAGATTAACACCACAAGAGAATGAAGAGGTTAAGAGGCAAGTCCAGGAGTTGTTGGGCAAAGGTTTGGTAAGGGAAAGCTTGAGTCCATGTGTTGTTCCAACAATACTCAGTCCAAAGAAAGATGGAGGCTGGAGTATGTGTACTGACTCGAGGGTGATTAAAAAGATAACTATCAGGTACAGATTTCCATTTTCGAGGATGGATGATCTGATGGATTGCTTGAGTGGAGCAAAGTATTTTTCAAAGATTGATTTGAAAAGCGG